>VWZV01008310.1:649-82347 GCA_013397155.1 Irena cyanogastra
TTTGATGGGCGGAGAACGAAGCGCCCTGGTACCCGTCGCAGTGCCTCCGCAGCGGGCTCTGGGCGGTGGCCGCCGCAGCCGCCCATTCACGGAGCCGAGTGCGCGCTTTGCGCAGCGGAGGCGGCGGCTCCTCCTCACTGCGGGACAGGGCGGGTTCCCCGCGGGTCCCCAGCGCTTCCCTCCCGCCCCTCGCCTCCGTTCCTCCAGGCAGCTCTCCCTCCCTCCTTCCTTCCCTGCCCGTCCCCCCGTCCCAGTCCAGCCAGCGCCGCAGCGCCGCGGCGGATGGGGGAAGGACCCCGCGTGCGCACGCGCTGGCTGCAGCGACATTCCAGCACTTTCTGGCGCGCGGCCCCGGCCCGAGGGTGGCGGGGCCGCGCGCGGGCGTTGTCATGGCGGCAGCGGGCGCGGGTGGCTGGAAGGGGCTGGGGCGGGCGGTGTGAGGGGAGTGTGAGGCCTTGGGAGGCTAAGAGGGGCCCTGAGGGCTCAGGGAGCCTGGCTCCTGTGAGAGTTCGGGGGACCCTGAAGGCTCAGGGGGTCTGGCAGCTGTGAGAAGACTGGGGGGGCTCGAGGATCTGTGACAGCTTGGGGGTGCCATAAGGGCTCGGAGGCCTGTGAGGGAAGTGTGAAGGCTTGAGGGGCTATGGGGGCACAGGGGAGCCCTGGCAGCTGTGAGGGAAGTGTGGAGGTTTGGAGGGTCCAGCTGCTGTGAGGGCTTAGGGCTGCTCTGAGCCTTGCAGTGGCAGCTCTGTAGAGGCCTGTGTGATGTGAGGGGAAGGCCCCAGTGAGGGCTTCCTGCCTGTGGGGGGATCTGAGGTAGACATTGCTTATTTATCAAGGCTTCCCCACATGGACATCTCCATCCTGGGTTGTGTGTGGGTGCTGCAGCCCTGTCATGAGGCAGCCAGACACCCCATGCTGGATAAATACCACCCTCGCCTTTCCTTGTCCCTTATTCTACCTCCCAGCTTTGTGAGCACATTCTTGCCCAGACAGTGCATTCATTGGTCACAGTTTTATTAAGCATATTTGATTATTTCAGCAGAATCTTTTTTATGGTTGTATGTATTCATTGTAATGCCAGCTTGGTCTACAAGTCCCAGCATCTTTTCTTGTTTCATACTGGAGCAAAAACTTGAAACAGGCTCCTGATGGAGCTCCCAAGGCAGGCAGTCTCATCCTGCTGCCTTGCCGTGGGGTGGGCTGAGGCAAACTCAGCCATGACCTCAATTCTGCTGATACAGGCCAGCTCTGTGTGACACAAATGGCTTGTACACATCCCAGAATCTGGGTAACAATAATCCAATCCTGTGCCTGGGTCAGGTGAGGAGGAGGTGGTAGGATATAGAAGCCCCATGAAGGCTTTGGCTGGAAGTCGAATGGCCTCTGGTGGTCAGCTTAATATAAAGATTATAATGATCAATATTTCTGGCATATAAACAACATATTGCTGCAGAGGTGCTGGAAGGAGTCCAGGAACACTTGGAGCACCCCAGGGCATCAGGAGTGACCTGAGAGGGTCCTGGGGAAGGCCTGTGTCTGCCTCCGAGGTGTCTGGGGAGACACACACGGCTCATCCCTCACATCCGCAGCTGGAATGCAGGAGGTTTATGCAGTTCCCTTTGAGATAGCTGAGTAATGCAGAGGCATTAAGGTCCAGATTCATCCCACTAATTACAGGCATTGATTGAATAGTGTTCACACTGAAATCAGTGGAAAGGGATAGCTCGACCCACTCCACCTCAGAGCAGTCCTCTGACATCACCTTTCTGTTCTCTGCGATGGTGTTTTAGGTGACCAATTCCAAAAACTGCAGCATCATTTAGGTACTAAAGGCAGCCAGGATGAATCTGGATAAGACTTGCTCAAGATTTCACACAAGGCTGTGCTAATCAGTAAAGACAGCTTTTCCTGCAGGATGTGATGCCATCTCTTCAGAGTAATGTACAAAAATAATCCTGATTTAAACCAGTGAATGTAGAGTGTGCTGCCTGTGCTGTGCTGTCTGGGAAGGTACATTCAGCATCAATTCTCTTCAGGTGTGCTCAGCACAGCGTTCAGAGGCACGTGTGCTCGGGAAGCCCTGGAAAACCTGCCCTGAGATGGAGCAGGGGAGCCACTGCAGGGTTCCAGGGAGGTATTCTGGTACAAGTGCTGCTGTATTTAATGCAGGTTTGGGGCTTTTTCAGCCAGGGCCAGAAAGCAAAGGCCTGTGCATTAGTGCCATCCATGTCCTCACTGTATGAGCAATCCCGAGCCTTTGTGCTTCCCACAGGCTCTACTCCAGCCTGCACCGCCTTTCATGTTTGGGAAGCTGCTCTGTAATGTGTGCAGTGAGCAATTGTTGCCACCCCCAGCATTCCCAGAGGGAGTGTGAGAGTGGAAAGGCTCTGCTCTGTTAAGGCTCCCATACCTGGCTGCAGAACACCAGCGGGATTGCTCCCAGTGGAGCAGGGCTAGGACCCTATGGAGCAGCTAAACTTTGCTCTCTGATAAAGCTTCCAGAGGTTTCCCCAGGAGATTCAGCCACCTGAATATCTAAGGAGGAGGCATTTAAAATTATTTGTGCAACATTAGTTTTTGGTAATTCTATAGCCCAGTCAGCGAGTATTTCTGTTCTTAGCTACCTGCACATCTACAGGAAATGGCAATTCTATCTTAAATATTTTTTCCATTTTTTAAATTGAAGTAAAATGCCAGTACTTCTAAGATCTCTCTGAGAAGGAGCAGTCAGGAATCTCCATGGAGAGCTGCTGGAGCTACCAACCACGTCAGCCCTGGTATTTCTAACACTGTGGCAGGCCAGCCTTAATTAGTGTGTGCCAGGAGGTGAGCTGGCAAGTGCCACTGCAGCTCTGTGCCAGAACCCTGGCTCACATGGAGCATTCCTCCCAGGGTGAACCTCCGCATGGAATACTGAGTGTGAGTCAAATTCTGGGAGAAAAAGCTGCACATTCCATGGTCCTGCCTGAGCCAAATGCTGAAGCGCATTTCTAGTGGCCCTTGGTTTACTGGAGAGGCTGCAGCTTGCCAGAGTAGGGAATGCTGGAAAGTAGTTGGGAGGGCAGAGAAAGGAACAGCACTGAGGTGGGATGTTTGTGGCTCCCATGTCCTGTTTTCATTGCAGACATCTATCTTAGCTGGTATTTGATTACTTTGAAAGCTCTCCTCAAGTGACAAGCAAGGAGTTTCACCTCATTTAGGGGTAGATTCCATCTCTAAGTGCTGCATAAATTATTGTGGTGAGATGAGTCCTAGAAAACATTGGGGCAAAACACGGCCAAAGACCCTGGGTATAACCCAAAGATAGACACAGGGATAACCCAAAGATAGACACAGGGAAAACAAGTTGGAAATCACATTTCTGTTTTCCTGAATTAGGTATTAGGGGCTTTTTAAACTTTTTATTGCAATTGTTTTTGTTTTGTAACTACCTGTATTGCTTTTGGCTTGGAAACAGATTTTACTGTAAACACAAGTGGTTTGGACAGAGTGGGGAGGGACTTTCTTTTCATTTTTGCATATTGCCTTCCCCTTTTGCTGAACAAGTGTTCTCTGCATGTGTGTACAGAGCTGATCCCTCCCCTCAGCAGGCAGGCAGACAGCGACTGTCGTTCCTCTCTTGGTGCTTAACCAGTGAGATTGCAGCCTGTGTCTCTGAAACAGGATCCAGTCTGAACTGAGCCTCTACCTGGGGCTGGCAGGAGCCCAGACAGAAATCACAGAACTAATTCCGTTTCTGTAGGTAAAAACCTGAAGCCCTGAGTTACGGGAGGATGAGTGTGTGTGGGAGCCGCCTCCAAAACCAGAGGGTTTTTGGTGTTGGGGTCATTCCAGGTTTATGGTAGCTCTGAAGTGAGACGTGGGTATGTGCAGGTGTTTTCTCATTCTCGTCTGATTGTTACTTCTAAGGATAAACAGTCTTGTTTTCCAGAAATTACTGCTCCTGTGTTGTTGAAGTTACGGACGTGAGAGGCTGCTTCCAGGGACCAGTGAGAGAGAGGTGTAGTTGTGGGATTCCTGCCTAAGGGAAATCAGAATAGCTGAACGGGATCAAGCCACAGATCCACCCAGGCCAGTGTCTTGTCTCTAATGCTCTGCAGCAGTTACCAAGAGGAACAGGGCAAACAGATATGGATGTGGCAGGCGGTTCGGGGAATTCTTTAGCTGCAAGCAAATAACTTTTTGTTTAATAGCCTCAATGGGTTATTATGAATTTATCTAATCACCTTTTGCAGCCATGTAAACTTTTGGCATCAACAGCCTCCTGTCCTGATGAGTCCTGTGGTTTAACTACGATCTGTGTGGAAGAAGAGCTCCTTCCATTTGGTTTGATGATTTCCACTGAGTTACTCCATTCACAAGGCCGTGAGTCTGTCCCTTCAGAGCTTTCTCTCCAGGACTGTTTAACATTTTCCGTGGTACTGTGAGACAAGGTAATGCTAAACCAGCTTTTACTTTGTGTAATGTTCGGCATTAACTGGCCATTTACATCTCCTTCATGTTTGAGACCTGAGAACTTTGAACATTGTTCCCATGAAGGTTCCACAGCTCTGCTGCTGTTTCCTGTTCAGTGATAAGCCTTGGTAGCTGTAGCCTTCTTCCATGTGGAGAATCTGTTTCTCCTGAGACTTTCCACCAAGAAGCGATGACTAATTTGGTCATGAGGTGCACATATGGTGACACCCCTGCTGTGAACAAAAATAAGCTTTCCTTCACACAAAAGTTGATTTTATCATTCCTCTGTCTCTCTCAAACCTCCTCTTCATTCCCAGGGCACTTCTCTTCCTGGCAGGGATTATTCTTTCTCCCTCTTGTTTCCAAAAGAGCCTTCATCCATAGTCCATGCTAGTGCCTGTCTCCCTGCACAGAGGACATTTTCCAATGCCATGGCTTCTTAAATCTCTGCTCAGAGTGGCTTTCACATCCCACACAGAGAGTTTCCATACCGCAGTGTCTTTCCCCTGCATCCACAACACGTTTCCAGAGAAGCCTCCTTCCTAATTGATGTCGTTCGTGGTGGGAGAAGCTGCTGGCTGTGTCAGAGATTTCTTTAGGCTTTCTGAGGGGGTGCTCTGCCAGCCTCCCTCTCGTGACTGATCCCTGACATTGCACACTACTCCGAGGAGCAGCAGTTCCTGTTCTGTGTTCATCTGACTTGAACAAGGATCTGACAGCATCCGACTGCAGGAGGGCTCTGACTATCTCACATGGAGGGAACCTGGTCATCTCAGCGTACAAGTACACACAGATGTCTGCACTTAGAAAACACCAAAACACTGGGACTTACCTGGGTTTGATGGCATTGTGAAAGGACTTTTATATTAAGAAAGCTGTGGCAAAAATCGCAGGTTTTCTGATCCCAGTATTCCTTCAGGCCTGTTCTTCAGTGTGTTCAGAATTAGTTCTTGAAGTAGGAGTGACAGTCCATGAGGTAGGATATAAACATCATATGGCTGCCTGCTTCTCTGGAAAGACACTCAGACACAGGATCAGAGGCAGGGTAGAAGACTAACATGAAAATATACTGATACTAAATCCAGCCATCCAGCATTCCTCTCATCTTCTGCTGGGTTTGCTCCACAAGTGGTCACGGATTCCAACGCCTCAGCTTGGGTCTCTCCTACCACAGGGAGCCTGGGTATGTCAGAATGGGAAGAAACAACTCAGGCTCTGTGGGACTGCAGAGTGGACCTGCAGGCAACAAACTATTTTCCTCAATATTCATGAGATTCATTGGGACAACTCAGATGGGATGTACTGGTTGAGAATCCATGGTGCTTTGGGATGCCTAAATGACTGTTAAGCCCCAATAGCCAGGAGCAGGTCAGTCACCCTGTTGTGTGTCTGAAACTAAAATAGAGAAAGTGCTTTCTGGTGTCAGCTTTTGTATCTAATACTTTTTATTTCCTTCTTATTGGTATTTGCTGACAGCAGCAGAACTGCAGTTGCACATGAGCAGACTTTATTATCTGCCAGATCTCTGCCATGGTTCAGCCTGAGTGAGAAGTGAGGGCCCTGTATATAAACATAAAGAATTTACAGACAGTTAGAGAATCCTCATTATTTATCGTTTCTACAGTTGTACTGTAACCAAAGGCCTGCAAGCATCTTTGTTTCAACGTGAGTGACTTCATCTAGAATCTCCTTTTAAGTAGATTTCAGCTGTCCAGGCAATCTGGAGATTTATTCTGCAAACATATTGTGGGGCTGACATGAACAAGCTGCTCTATAGAGAGCTGGGAGGAAGGAATATGTTACCAGTATTAGTCTCTTTTCTTCTCATAGGTTCCCTATTTTGTTATTTTATGCCATTTTATTACCGAAACACAAGTTTTAAAATCCCAATCTATCTTATCATCTAGTAAATACGTCTATAAATGTTTTTATCTGTCAGAAAAAGAAGTGCTTGTGGGTTTTTGCATGGCAGAGCAGGGGTTCAGTGTCAGGGTGGCTCAAGGGGCAGGGATTTAATTCAGTGACATATGCAAGGCCAAAGTGAAGTGTCAAGAGGTCAAGCTGAGCTCATTGCCTAATTACTCACTTATTATCTGTGTGGAAGTCCCAAAGCTTCTAAACAAGAGCTTGGGGAAGTTCTGTCTGATACCCTTTTCTCTTGGACCCTGTGATGTATTCCAATTCAAGAAGGTGCAGTGACTGACAGGCCAGAGCACCTGGAGTCCAGGAGTTCCTGGCATCTCACTGGCTTGTTTCCCTTTCTGACAGTGGTGGGTTCCTTCCTTGGCAGGTTCCAAATCTCAGCCAGGAATCCCAGAGCTCACCCCTATGCTGTCAAGTCACTGAGCCAGAGCTCTGTTGAAGGATTGCATTTCCAGGTGCAGGATGAATGGTCTCAGAAATTTCCTTGATATTGCTGACTCCATGATAACCTCTTTATTTTTTCTATGCTGCCTTGCCTAGATGCCTCCTACCTTCTTCAGATGGTTTGAGCAAAGAACACATCAAAAGGTGTAGGCATGTCTCTCATCAACTAAATACCAGCAATCAGGTTATCTGAAATCTTTTTCTTTCACTGGAAAGAAAGTGCCTTCAGGGGTTCTCATTGTGTACCCCAAAAATACATAGCAAAACAGCTCTTGAGTAGAGGCAGCAGGAGCACCCCCATCTGCTCACTGAAACACTCTGTGTTCACAATAACCCCCCTGCTTTGATCTCTTGCCAAGAATAACACAGACAGTCTATTAAAACATCTTTAATGACATGATATAATTAAAAATATCTTACGTGCAACTCAAAGAAATGAATATGAAGCTTGTTTAAGTCTGTTTCCACAGCCCTCTTAACTTGACTGGCAGGTTCCAAACCTTAATTAATTGGCCTGAAAATGCACGAATACCCCGATACTATGGGGTATGTGTGTCCTATATTATCAGTTGGGAGCACAAGGGACGAATAATCAGATTTGAAAGGATTTAGGTGCCATGGTAGCTTTAAAAATCCTGCAAGGCTCACCACTGCATCTGTGAGCATTTACATTTCTGTTTAAAGTGGTCTGAAAAGCCTTGGAGACTCGTCCCTGAGGCTCTTACCAGTCTGTGTGTTTTAAGTCTCTGAAGCAGTTGAGAAGTGAGCTCTAAATGCCTTAGTCAAAGGACAGTGCTTATGAATTGATCCCTTTTCTTCACAGTAACACAGAATTTGTACAGCACCTCATTTTTCAGATGTACAGAACAGATCAGAGAAGCCGGAATGACTGTCAGGTCCCCGGAGAATCCTGATTATTAGATCATAAAGTAACTCTGGTCATGGTCTAATATGAAAGTGACAATTAGGAAAGCTTCTGTTCCTGAGTCTGCTCTGGTCTAAAGGGCAGTGTCAGATGAGACACTTCCAGAGTCAGCAAGAGAAGCAGGTCAGTGCAGATGAACAAACAGATGAACCTCAGCCCAGTGTAAGCCCAGCTTTAGCAAATGTGCAATTAAATGTGTTGAGTCCTTGCTAAAAAGTTTAAATTGGCAATTTTAACCCTGTGTAGCCATGACTCAGCTGAGAGACAAAAACTCAGCTGTGCATCTGTACCCTTTTTTTCTCCTTTGATCCTCTGCGTATTTTGTGGAGGCCAAAACTAAGAAGGATTGGTCAGCAGGAGCATTCATGGGAAGGGACATGTGGCTGTCATCACTGAGATAGAAGCACAGACAGATCAGGGAGAAAGTACCTGCATTTTCCCTAGAACATGGAAGCAGTTGGCTCTTACATTCTGACTGTATTTTAATGCCCTTCCAGTCTTCACTAATGGCAATACTGCAGGTATCATCTCTCGAGAGGCCACAGAAGAGGACAGAGCACATTTTTCAGACACCACCTCTTCTGATTTGACAGGATTATACAATATTAGCTTCACAACAGCTCAGGGCCTGCCTGCTCAGAGGCATCATTTCATGTCTGACATGAGTAATCCCAGCTGTAGCCCAAGGAACAGCCATGCAGGCTGTTCTTGTTTGGAGAATAAATAGCTTGCCATCCATCAGGAATCACAGACTTCCTGTGGAGCAGGCTCCATTGTCTCAAAGTACAGTAGTGCAAGTACCAGCAAGTTGCTGGGAGCTCTGCAGGAAAATCACTTGCATCCTCCAGTGACTTACACCTCTGTGATTTCTGTCTGGACCCTGTAAACTGTGCTCTGACAAGTCTTGAGTCACAGAAAACGGTCAGTCATCGAAAACACTGCTGTTCCTGTGGCTGGAGCTGCTCTCCTTGGCCATCACTCGGTAGGAGATACGCATGAAAGAGCCCATGAGCAGCACCACAAAGAGGATCAGGAGCAAGGACCACACCCCTGGCTCAATCCCCTTGAGGAAGCTTGGGCTGTCCTGGGGGATGGTGCTGGTCAGACTCAGCAGGTACCCAAGAGTCCAGCCAGATGATCTATCACCCATCTATTGAAATAAAAAGGAGAGGTCAGGAGAGGAGACAGCTTGGACTCCAGCTGTGTTTCTGTGCATGGGCCCAAAGCTTTGTATATATTATCTGAGGCTGATCCAAGGCTTTGGGTTGAAATGAGGAGCTCTCCCACTCTGAGTGCCCTGAGTACACCAATAGGCCTTAATGGCATCACACCTCTGCCCATGGGTGCCCTGTGTAAGCTCTGGCCTGGGCAGCCCCCTCTCTCCTGTGCTGTGCTATAGGGGAGTGCTGTTCTCTGCTTACTGACAGGTTTTTCTAGTGGATCTTAAGTCTGCATTGCGGATAGTTGTCTCTCTGACCCTGTTAGAACCTCAGACCTATGGTTTAGGTTGCTTGTCTCTGTCTTTCCAGGCTGGGCTCCCTGGGGGTCCTGGACCTACCTCATTACCATGCCTTTTCTGATGGTCACTACTTGGCCCTGCTCAGTGGGACCATAGCTGTGATTGTCACTTGTGAAGAGGTCTGGGAACAGGTTCTCTTTTCTTTTGTGAAGGGAATGACCTGAATCAAATCCCCCTGTCCTTAGGGCCTCCAGATCCTAGAGCAATTTCAGACTTTATTAGAGATTAGATTAGATTATTAGATATTAGGAAGAAATTCTTCTCTGGGAGGGTGGGGAGAGCCTGGCCCAGGGTGCCCAGAGAAGCTGTGGCTGCCCCTGGATCCCTGGAAGTGTCCAAGGCCAGGCTGAACAGAACTTGGAGCAACCTGGGACAGTGGAAGGTGTCGCTGCCATGGCAGGGGGTGGAATGAGAGGAGCTTTAAATTTCCTTCCAATCCAAAACCAATCTAGGATTCTATGATGAAAAGGTATTTATCAACCCTCATGAGTATAAAGGTGGTTGCAAAAAGGTAGAGAAGCACCTTTTGGCTCAGGAAATGTTATCAACAGCTTGTCCTTAGCATTAAGTGGAGATCAAGCTGTACTTCCTTCCCTTCCCTTCCCTTCCCTTCCCTTCCCTTCCCTTCCCTTCCCAGATTTCTAAAGATGGTGTTGATCCAGAGAAGATTGTTGACCCATATGTTTTTCAGAGAGGACAAGTGTCATCTCTGGCTCTTTGACACTGGTTTTCTTGTTTGTCACAACTGTGAATCCATTTTGCAAAACCATCCTGCTGGAGAGGCCCAGCTGGTTAGGGCTTGTCAGTGGGGGAACAGGCTGGCTGTACTGGGACCAGCCCTCCTGGTAACTGGGAACACTGTGCTGTAGGAACTGACCTTCTGGAATGCAGTCCAAGCAGGCTGGTCAAAGTCAAGTGTGTATCCTGTTGTACTGAGATGGAAGATGAAGGCAGACACAGTGCAGTAATCAACAAGTGTATCCAGGCTTGCTTGGGACTCCTTAATCAGCTGGTACCATTTCCAGAAAAAAAAAAAAGAAGATGGGGGAGAAAAATAAAAGAAGTAAATACTCAGTAGCTGAATTTTAGGACTGCTACAGCCTCTCCTTTCCTGTTCTAAAACTGACTGTGGGACTGGAGGAGGGGTTTGTGTCCTGTGCAGACTGAAACCACATTTCCTGCACTCACTGGGCTGTGGGGTAGAAATCCCTGTCATCTGTTAACTGCCTTTGTTCCCATCATACTAAGTCAGATCCAAGAGCAGCAGGACTGACAGCCAGGTTGTCTTGCCGGTGAATTGCTTGGTAGGATGTTTCCCTGCTCTCTAATTAGGTTGAGCTGATGCTGCAGCCTTTCTCCCAACTGGAACATTGGGATCTTTCTCCTCCTTCCAGAAGAGACTGCTTTAGGGGACTGCTTATGGCTCATTAACAAACCCTGGAGAAATTGTCCCATTTGATGTTACTGTGGATGCTCCATCAGTGTAAATGCAAATGAGGGTGACCTCATAACCACCAACTTACAGTGAAAGAAGTGACAAACTCCCCCTGGCTTGGGCTCCTTGGGCCCAGGTGAAATGGGAGCAACCCAGAGTCTGAGTGGACATTGTCCCTTGCACTTAAGGACAGAAGGATAATAGCAAGACCAAGGTGATGTACAGGAGTGAGTAGACAACCTTCCTGTTTGCTCCTTAAAATACTGTAAAAGGTATTTGTGGCTTTTCATTTAATTAGGTCCAGGTGTTACCAGCAGCAGCTGGGATTTAAGAGGAAGGAAAATAAGTAGAGCCTGTTTCTTCAAAGTAAAAAAAAAAACCAAAGAAAAGCCCCACAAAAAAACCAAAACCCACAAAATCCAGACAAATCCAAATTTTTTCCCTGAGGGAGCCAGTAAGTTACAGCTCTGTCAGTCTGAGCACTGAGGGCTTTTGCAACAAACTGTTCCTTGCTTCCCACTCTCCCTGCACACCGAGTTACTCCACAGTTACCTCTTTGACAGACATCCCACACAGCCTCTTGACAGCCTGACCCAAGTCAGGAGAAGGCACAGTTCCTCTCATGAAGTCCATGGCCTCAGAAAGCACCTAAAACAGCAGCAGAAATAACTGTCAGGTGGGACTGTGCTCCGTGTCCTTGCGCTGCACACCAGAAATTATCCCTAGGAAAGTGAGGGGCAGTTGCTGAGCATTGCCAGGGTGCCCTTGGTGTGCAGGGTTGGTTCCAGTGCCTTGGAGGGGCTCAAGGGACACGAGCAGAGCTGTTGCTGTCTGGAGAGGGAAACAGGTCTGCTCCCAGTGTGCATCCAGCAGCCTTCCTGGCCCTGCCTGGATAAGTAGAGTGGTCATAGAATCAAAATATCATATTGGTTGCAGAAGATGTCTAAAATCAAGTTCAACCATTAACCCAGCAGTGCCAAGCCCACCACTAAGCAATGTCCCCAAGTGCCACATCTACATAGCTTTTAAATCCCTCCAGGGGTGGTTATTCCACCACTGCCCTGGGCAGCCCAGGGCTTGACAATACTTTTGGTGAAGGAATTTTCCCCAATATCCAGTCTAAACCTCCCCTGGCCCAGCCTGAGGCCGTTCCCTCTTCTCCTGTGTTCCCTGGGAGCAGAGCCCGATCCCCCAGCTGTCCCCTCCTGTCAGGAGTTGTGCAGAGTCAGAAGGGCCCCCCTGAGCCTCCTTTTCTCCAGGCTGAGCCTCTTCCCAGCTCCCTCAGCCTCTCCTGGGGCTCCAGCCCCTTCTCTGGACATGCTCCAGGCCCTCAATATCCTTCTTGCAGTGAGGGGTCCAAAACTGAGCACAATATTCATGGTGTAACCACCCCAGTGCTGAGGACTGGGAGATGATCCCTATGTTCCTTGGCACCATGTCCATGGGAGACTCAGGAGCAGGGAGCTGGAGAAATTTCCATAGTTACCCTCCCTGGAAATGCCCTCAGCTTGTCCTAGGATCTTGAGCTACTCCTGGCTTAACAATCCAATGACTTTGGCCACTAAGTCCAGATTCTCAGGTAGAAGGGTAGCATGACCAGCTTGTGGTGTAGCATGACCAGAAAGTTGCTAAGAGAGGGGGAAAGGATCTCCAGCTTTACCACAGACTTGGTGTGGGAAGACCTGCTCAGCAGACAACTCCTGACTGTCCCATCCCTGCTGGCTCCATGGAGCACTAGAGTTGGTTTCAGCAGCAGACATTGAGGAGACATAGATGAAAAAAGCTCCCCCACAGTCACTGTGGGAAGCCAGTGGTCCATGTTTGAATAGCTGTGTGGCAATGAGGAGGATAGGGCAGGAGTGTCATGGTCTGGATGTTCCCACTGTATTTATTAATGGTCAAACTGGTCCCATTTCATGGGTTCCTCATACCAGTTGCTTACTCCAGTGTAAATGAGAACTCACCAGAAACCTGGTCTGAAGGGGCTTGAGACCACTGCTGAAGGAATGCTTGAAGAAGCTGCAGGAAGAGGAAGAGTTGAGCAGGCTTTGCATGAGGTTCATGCAGGCTGTGGGATTGCTGGAGCCCGTGATATTGAAGACTTCCTTGGGGCCAGGGATGTCCCATGTGTCATCACTGGCAGCACAAGGCCCAGCATGCACTGATTGCCACTGCACTTCCTGGGAGTAGGTGAGGGGCCAGCAGGGATTGAACACAGTTTTAGCACTTCTCTGATCCTGGAGGCAGAACAAAACAAGTACAGAGGCAGCAAGAGAGGACATTGGTGTCCGAGGGCTTCACACACGAAGACAGAATGTAGCATGGTTAGGAACAGCTTTCCCCAAGCACCACAATGCTGAGATTGAGCAGAGAGGCTGTGAAAGCTTTGCCAAATCTTATGGCATCAAGTCAACCACGAGGCCCAGCCAGGTCCCAGCTCCTGCTGAGCTCAGGGCTAGTGCCGTGACTGGACCTGCTGAGAGGGGATGAGTCCCAGCCCTACCCACCCTTCCTTAGAGCACAAATACAATTTCATGCATCCCGTGCTCTTTCTAGTTGCAAGGAAGAGGCTGTTCTGAACTGCCTTCCAGATGGTTCAACCTCACAAGAATCGGTGTTTCTTATCTCTAGCAATTTAGCACTATAACTATGGTGATGTTGGTGTCCAATGTGTGACATTCAGGTCTCAAATAAGGGCAAGTGGGGTTTATAGGGAGGAAAGTGAATGGGCAGGGAGTAGTTAATTCCTGAAAAACAGTTTTGATGAGGACTAAGGTGATTCTTGAGTTTGTACCATCCTATGCCACTCTTTTCCTCCTCCCCATTCCTCAAGTGAAATAAAGTTTGGAAGAACCAAAACACTGGCATGTTTTCAGAAAGAAATGTTGCTCTTTTAAAGATGCTTCAGGGTTAAAGTCAGCAAAGGAAATACCCCAAATGGAAGGTCCCAGTTGGTTCCTCAGTGCTCCCATTCTAGAATGGAGGAGCAGTTGCTAGGAGCCAAGGCAAGCCTTGCCTCTCCTCACCCTGAAGGTGATGTTGACACCTCTGAAGAGCAATTTTTTGCTTGTGTGTGTTAAGTAGGAGCCAAATAGAACCTGTAAGTAGAAAACCCTTGAAATTGGTGCCTGTGTGTCTGCTTGAAAGGAGAGCAAGTTTTACAAATGCACTGGGTTTTTCTAATATATGCAAACAGCTTCTACTAAAGAGGGACTGGCTTTAAAGTGATTGCCACTTTGCCCATTAGCACACCTTGTGCAGCTGCCATTTGGTGATGTTGCGCCCCCGAGCATCACTCACCTGGATGAGCACAGAGAGCAGCCTGCTGCGGAGCTGCTCCGTGCCGTGGCAGGGGCACTGGCGGGTGTGCACCCTGCGTGTCTGCCCGTAGAGCTGCAGCCTCACTCCCTCCTCTGGGGCTTGCTTCTCTTCTTCCAGCTCGGAAGTGAGCTGTGCTGAGGTTCCTCCCACGGACAGGACTCCTGCCATCCCCTTCCTGGAGGGGACCAACTGTCCTTGCCAGTCATACTGACCCAAAAAGAACAAGAGAGGTCAATCCTTGAGACTCCTCCATCTCAGTCACAGCCAAGTGCCAGCATTAGTGCACAGAGAGAGTAGGCAGCTCGATGGTGCCCACAGCGCAACACTTTTTTCCCCACAGGACATAAGGATGCTGAACCAGTGCCTTCGAAGGGAACAGAAGACCCAGTGTACAGGCACTACCACCTGCACAGAGCCTTCCCACAGCCTGTGGGGGCAAACAGGGCTGCCCAGCCTGGATGGCTGCACTAGGCAGTGGTCTCAGCAGGCAGGAGAAGGGGACAATGGAGAGAGTGGTGGGGAGTGGCAGGGATGTTTCCAGGAGGGCAGATACGGGTTGGTGTCCAGTGCTGCCTTGATAACTGAAGTGATCCTTCTGTCAGAAGAACCCTGTGGCATCATCTCCTGCAGTCTTGCAGAATTGACTTTGGCAATGCTGAAGTTCGCAGCACAGGCAGGAGAGTTTCCACAGGGTGAACGCTCTGTGCCTGGCTGGAGGAGACCCTATTGCTGTCAACAGATCTGACAATTCCCTAACCACTGTGTGCTTGCTGCTGGTTATCACAGCTGCTTTTCACATCCCTGATGAGGAATAACTCAGTCTAATCCACCTTTCTCTTGCCCTCTGAGTTCTTTTTGAGACCCTCTGGCTTGAGAAGTGATGGGTGAAACAAGAAAACTGAAATTATTTTTTTTTTGTTTAGCAAGCGCCTTCTAAATACAGAGCAGGCCTCCCTGGTGTCTCACTGAGAGAGGCTTTTGCTTTGGCAGCAACAGAATCTGCTTCTCTACCATCCACAAGACCCCCCACGGGACAGCTGGACTCCAGTGGCAATCCCACAGCACTCCACAAACAGAAGCAACTCCTGTTTGACAGAGGCACTGAGCTACAGCTGCAGTGGAGTTCTTAGTGGTGCCCCATGGCCAGGCTGTGTAAGGTCATCTACATGAGCATCCTGGACCTGCTGGCCAGAAAGCCCCACATCTGTTAGGGCAACTGCATGGATGTGTTCATGGAAGGCCAGAGCAGAGATTTGGTTCTTCAGCCTAGTTATGGCCATGGAATCACAGAATGGTTTGGGTTGGGAGGAATATTAAAGCTCATCTCATTCCAACCCCCTGCCATGGGCAGGGACATTTTCCACTATATCAGGTTGCTCCAAGCCCTTCCAACCTGGCCTTGGACACTTCCAGGGATGGGGGCATGGGCCAGCCACAGCTGCTCTGGGCACCCTGTGCCAGGGCCTCACCACCTCACCTCAGCCAGCTGGTGCTGGATTTAAGCTGCCTCCTCTGAAAGGCAGTGGAAGCTGTGCTGAAGCATTGTTTTAAGTGCAGGGGTTTACCCATCCCACCACTTGTCTCTGTGGCTGTCTGTTAACAGGAGCTGCTCAACTCAGCTCTATGTGCCCCAGGGAGAATCATCCTTTACCTTGAAGAAGTTCTCCAGGACGTAGTTAACAGCAACCCAATTGAATGCTTCTTCCTCTGGGCTGGACAGGATTTGTGCCCCTTGAAAGTTGAAGGGGGATGACTTCAGGGTGCCAGTCAGAGCTGCAAGGAGACCGTCAGAGAGGGTGGGATGGGTGAGGCTAAACACAAAAGAAAAAGAAGGCACATTTGATGTTACAGGACCCTGCCAGGAGCCGCCTGCAGTGGGGGCACACTGCTGGGCTTCTGCTGTGCTCCCTACTTTGGGTAGTAGCCCAGAGACACAATGACAGTCCCAGTCCTGCTGCTGCTTCCCTCTCCCCTCGCATGGCACTGGAGGCAAGAACAGCAGAGGGATGGTTTGAACAATTGTGCCAACATTTAAGAATTTAGGACCTTAGTACCCTCTGTCACTGAGGAAATCCTCTGGCCCTATCCCACTGGCCTGGTCCCCTCCAGACCTTACTTTTCCCCAGTGTCTAAAAGGAGAGAAAGGTCCCAGTAATGAGACTGAAAAGAGAGTCCACAAGAGTGTGTGTGATAGGATGATCTTTCCCACTACCATTTCCAATTTGCTGACAAGAAGCACTCTGCAAGCCCATGTGGGCTGTCACACAAACTGAAAACACTTGAGCTTCCAGACTGATGGGTGTTTTCCCAAGCACTAATTGTGAAAGTGTAATTGTGAAGGAGACACTACCAGCCTGGCAGCAGCTGCAGGACTGTCATCTTCATGGCTGCCTGGGGCAACACAGGGAGACACAGCCATGCCATGCTCCTCTCTTCAGGGCCTGAGGAAGGTTTACCTGACTAGCAGATTAGAAATGGCTCACCCTGCAGGGCAGATAGGGTGAGATGCATGTTACAGAATGATCTCATGATGTGTGCTGATCTCTGGGTGTGGGTTTGCAACATTCACTCACTTCAGCTGCCTCATGCTGGCGGTAGCTCCCAAGTACAGGGGAGTTTGGCTGTGCTGCTCTGCTGGGATCTCATTCTGGGCCCAGTTCAAACATGGCTCCAAGCTCTTCCCAGCTTTCTGAGGAAAATCTGAGTAGCTGGAGACTCCTGGACCTGAGGACCATGGAACAGAATGGAATTTTAAGGGAAGTTATGGGAAAACTGTGAGAGCTGTTACCCAAGAGATTGCTATCCTAGGACATGGTTAAGACAGAACCTGTCACAGGTGGAATGAAAGAGGTCTTCCAGGTATTCATCCTGCTAAAATGTGGAACTGGGACCGAAACACCTGCATAGAAATCCCAAATTACACTAAGACTACCCTAGCTCTGCAGCTGAGACATCTATACCACAGCCACATGACTGCTATAACAGCTGAGGCTGTCTCAGCCCACAGAGGAAGAAATGTGGCTTTAGTTGCTATAGAAATAAGCAAAGGACACACAGAGGCTGATGTGTCACCTCTCTCCTCCAGCCACTGAACCCCTGCTGCCAAGCAAGACATCCGTGCCCTAGAGGAAGCCAGTGCTCTGCAGAGGGAAGCTGTGTGCCAGCCTTGACTCATTTTTCCACCAAGTCAATGGGGTCTTAAATGTTGGTTTTGAACTACTGCCCAGGAAGAGTCTCCCTTCCCCACCCTCCTGATTCCCTCACCACGTGCTTTGCTCCCTGTGGCTGTGCTGCCATGCAGACAGGGCCACTCACACCTGGGCTCAGGACCTGCCTGGGCCTCTTGTGCTGCTGCTGACAGCAAAGTGCCTCACACAGCTGCTGCTTAACCCAGCCGCTGAACAAGGGACACAAACAAGGTTTCAGGGAGCCCTTCTTGCATCTTCTGTGTGTGATTTGTGTTGTTTACAGCCTGTAAGAGAACAAACCCTGTTCCCTGCTTGCTGTGCAGCTGCCCTCCCACAGCACACTGCTGCTGAAGGCTCAGTTCTTCCCAGCATCCCACTATAACCAGGCTTTAACATCAAAGCAAGATTAGGAGATAGGGAAGGAAAACCCCATGCATTAATGCATGAAACCCTCTCAGCTGCCATTGGCAGAGCCAAACTGATTCAAAATTGTGAGGAAAACCCCCAAATTTTCTGAAATGGGACACCTAAAGGCAAGCTGAACTCATGCTTGTGCTGTCAAATGCCACATAGGGGATTGGAGTCTTTACAGCTCTCTTGTCCTGGAGCTACCCCACTTACTGCCTGGGGCACAGTCAGGAGGAGGCAGAAGACACTGGGAGTCATCCTGCAGTCAGATTTGTCTCCATTGCTGTTCACTGCCTCTCCTGAGTGAGAAGCTCCAGCAACCTTGGCTCTACCACTGATCCATGTGGATATCAGTACAAGCCACATCCTCTCTGTGTGCTTCCCTGCCTGCAGCAGCCCCAAAATCCTGACACCTGCTACTGCCAAATGCCTGATGTCCAGCTGTGTGTGGCTAAATCTGCCCAGTTGAGAAGAGCCATGCTGAAAATAAGCAACTTGTGCTTCACTATTTCCGTACACAGCTGGGTGGTGCAGGAACCAAGGAATTTATGGCACTGGTCCATGCACAGGTCTCTGTTTTTCCATCCATCCCATGCCAGTTGCAGACCATTGAGCAGGAAATGGGCACCTTACCTTGCACAGGACAGGAACTGCATCCTCTGATCACCCCAGTCTTGTTTGCCGGGGTGGTTGTCCACTGGTAGATGAACAGGATGGTGCGGGATGGGCCAGCGTCCAGAACAATGCCATACTGGAAAAACCCCAGAACGTTCTACTGAAAAACACTATTGAATGCATGCTGATTGATATTGTAGGGTTACCCAGCATATATAGGTATTCTGGGTGACCCCTGGGCCTGCGCTGCAGTGTTTGAGTTTCCTTGTTACATTCAAAGAGCAGGCGAAGCCAGAAGATGATGAGGATTTGCAGGGAACCATCTGCATTTCTGAATATATGAGGAACAGCAGGAGTGGAGAAACGCCCAGAAATACATCAGCCCTACAGTGGCATGTGCTGGAGCTGCTCCTGAAACCAGGCAGAGGGCTTCCCCCGAGAGCTGAGCCACCTGGAGCTCAGGAAAAACAGGTCCTAAAGCAGTGGGAGATGGCACTGAATGAGTTCTCCACTGATTCTGGGACTCAAACTGCTGCAGATTGGTTTGCTCAGGCTTTTGTGCAGGAATTGAAGGGCTGTATCTTGCTTGTCCCAAGGTGCCTGGGACTCCTATGTCTCTTTGATGTCCCACTGCAGCGATGGTGTGACACAGGCTAGGTTTGCCTCTATGTGTGCAGAGCTGTGGGAGCTGCAGTAACCAGCACAGACACTGTAGAACACAGCAGCCCCTCAGAGACAGAGATGATGTCTTGGCAGGAAGAGCAGCAGCAGTGAACATGACCAGCTCAGCCCTTTGTCCCCTGGCAGCTCTGCTATTGCCCAAGCTAACGGCTCTCTGTCTCTTTGTCCCCAGTGTTTGTCTGTTTGCTGCTGACCAAGCCTTGCTGCTCCCAGTATATGAGGGTGAGGAAGTGGAGGCCACTGGGCTACTCTGCAGCACAGCTCTGGATGTCCACGCAGCCAAAATAGCTCCAGAGCTAGCCTAGGGCTCCTCTGCTCCTATTACATGACCCCAGTTTGGGATATCTCCTACACAGATAGGAAGGAAATTCACGAGCTCCATGGTGGTGCGTGGTCAAAGCTGGATCTCACACACTAATAGAGCTGTGACTGAGTGGGAGGAAAAACTT
Source organism: Irena cyanogastra (assembly GCA_013397155.1). Lineage (NCBI taxonomy): Eukaryota > Metazoa > Chordata > Aves > Passeriformes > Irenidae > Irena > Irena cyanogastra. The sequence continues at coordinate 20,013 of VWZV01008310.1, forward strand.
CCTCAGAGGTCGATGCTGATGCCACCAGAAGGGTTTCAGCACCAGACAGAGCTGGCTGCAGTCTCTGAGTGAGGCTGGCTGCCTGCTGCCCTCCTGGAGCTCCCAGCTGCACCCAGGCCGGGGGCTGGCGGGGCTGGGCTGGAGCAGCAATGCGGAAGGAGGATGGAGCTCCCTGCCCCAGCCTGCTGGCACCCTCCCACACCAGTGACAGCTCGGATTTCTAGCAGGGACATGTTGGCTGCCGCAAAAGAGGAAGAAAGGAATGGCATTGGTGGAGAAACATGGAATTTTTTTTCCTCCTTCAGAAAATTAGAGGCTGCTGCTGGGAGCACAAGGGAGAAGGGGAAGGATCACCACATTTATGTCCAGCTCAACACCGGGAAAGGACAGAACACAGAGCAATAAGGGGGTTTTTAATCCAGTTTTGTTTCTGAGAGGAACATGGAGGAGGGGTGCTATCTCTAAACACGTAGGATTGCCTCCTTCTGTTAGGTTAAACCACTGAGCCACTGAGCTCACCCCAGCAACGGGAGCATCAAGAGACAGAGCAGGTGGGCATTAACGCCCCCCCCCGCCCCCGACCTTACCCAGCTGTGAGGAGCACGATGGCTCTTTGATTGAAATCAAGATAGGACCAAAGAGAAGAAGGCATGAAAGACAATTTGTTTTTAAGACAGAAGCAGCAGTTCAGGGGCACATTCCTACTGACTTTTGAGAGAGACCTAGCTCTTACCCTGCACTGACACCACTGGTGCCTTGTTGCTCTGGGGCAGCTCCTGACATGGGCTGCCTGCCCCGAGCATCTCCACCGATCCATGGACCATATCCAGCCTCTATTCCCTGACCAATCAAAGGAGTGGGCTTGTTTCTGGTTTGAAAATCTACAACATGTTGAAAGATGCCAGCCTGTCCTGACAGTCTTGTTCCAGTTCCCTCCCTGACTTGTAAGTAGCTCAATAATAATAATAATGTCAAAAGCAACAACACAGCCCAGCTTAACTGCCTGTCTCACCCCTCGAGAGCCTTACCTTGGTCCTGAGCGGGGCCACGGGCACATCCTTGGTGGAGACACAGAGCAGCACGATGCCCGTCAGCCCCGCTACGATCACCAGCCAGGGGGGAAGCAGCTCACGCCAAGACATGAAGAGCGTTCTCCTTTCACCAAAGAGGAAGCAGCGGAGCAGCAAACTGACACCGGCTGCTTTAACAACCTCTAAAAAGAGCAGAAAGGCGTGGCCGGGGCCAGGCTCTGACTCCAGCCCAGCCCCAAGCCACAGGGACCGCAGGGCCGCGTGGGCCCGGCCGGGTGCGCCAGGCCGCGCTGCCTTCCCTTGCAGCGCTGCCCGTGAGGAGCTGAGGGCTCCGCGCCCGGCCCAGCGAGAGCTGTGCGCGGCTCCGCTACAACCCCGAAACTGCCCCAGGCAGCGCGGCTGAGGTAAACACAAATGTGAGGCTAACTCAGCTGTGTAATAAGCGGAAAGCAGGCAAAACTCATCCCTTTGGTATTCCACGTCTGGCAGTGTGAGCTTCCAGATTAGAAGTGGGGAAGCTGCTTGTCGCTGGGTTTACTTTATTTCTGAGGGCCTGAGCCCCCCCTTCCTGACAGCCTCCCTGTGGAAAATAACCAAGGCTGAGGCTTTATGAAACACACGCCTGCATTCTCCTGACAGTGCCACGAAGTCTCATCCCTGAAAATGGAAATTCTGAAGAAAACTCTGTGGCTGCTCACACTGAGGCAATTGGCTGATTGTTCATGTCCACAGAGTGGTCATAGATCTGAAGACCAAACCAGGAAGGCGGAAAGGCCACTTCTCTGTTTTTGGTGACATTTCCTCTTTTCATTGCTGTTTGCCTGTGATCAGCCAGGAGGGAAGCCTCAGACACCCCCAGGAATTCTGAGTTTTGCTGCATAGAAACATGGAGCCACAGAATCTCCCTGGAAGTGATGCACAAGGATCGAGTCCAGCCCCTGGTCCTGCATAGGGCACCTCCAAAAGTCCCACCATGTGGAAGCTTCTGGAGCAGGTGCTGTGGAGAGCTAAGTTGGTGAAGGTTCTGGAACATTTGTGAGTAAAGGCTGAGGGAGCTGGGCCTGTTCAGCCTGGAGAAGAGACAGCCGAGAGGGGCCCTCATCAATGTGTATGAGTATCTAAAGGGCGGTGTCAGAGCATGGACCCGACTCTGCTGGTGCCCAGCACCGGACAAGAGGCAGCAACTGACACCCAGCAAGTTCCACCTGAACATGGGGAAGAATTTCTTTCCTGTGTGGGTGACCAAGCAGCCCAGAGAGGGTGTGGAGTCTCCCTCGCTGAAGATATTCCAGAACTGTCTGGACACAATCCTGTGCCGTGTGCTCTGGGATGACCCTGCTTGGAAAGGAAGGTGGGACCAGATGACCCTCTATGGTCCCTTCCAGCCTGAACCATTCGGTCATTCTGTGATTCCATATGCCTGAGAGCGCTGTCCAAAGGCTCCTTGAGCCCCGTCCGCCCTGCCCGGCGCTCAGCCGAGCCCCACCGAGCTCCTCGGGCCGCGGGGAGCCCGGGGACACCCACGGCAGCCGCCGCGGAACCTTGGTGCGGCGGAACCTTGGTGCTGCGGCGCGGGGCCCGCGCGCGGCGGGGGCGGGTCGGGGCGGACCGCGCGGAGCCGGGGCGGGAGCTGAGGCGGGATCGGGATCGGGGTCTGGAGCGGGAGCTGAGCCGGGAGCGGCCCCGCGCACCCGGCCAGGCCGAGATGTACGCGGGGCTGCAGGAGCTGGGAGTGGCCAACGGTGAGGACCTCAAGGAGACCCTCACGAACTGCACGGAGCCGCTGAAGGCCATCGAGCAGTTCCAGGTGCGTTGGGCGCCGCGGAGGTGCCGTGTGAGGCCGGGCTGTGTGGGGACAGGGAGCACGGGACGGCCCTCAGTGCTGTCTGGGTTTTTCCTGGCTTTATTTGTTGCCCGAGAGACGTTGTCAGTTCTCTCTGCGGGTTGTGTTGCAGACGGAGAACGGGGTGCTGCTGCCCTCGCTGCAGTATGCCCTGCCCTTCCTGGACCTGCACGGCACCCCCCGGCTCGAGTTCCACCAGTCCGTGTTCGATGAGCTGCGGGAGAAGCTGCTGGAGAGAGTCTCTGCCATCGCTTTGGAGGGGAAGGTCGAGGAGAGGTTTGTCAGCAGTCTCATTGGTTCCTCAGAGTGAGCTGGGAGTTCTGTGTGAAAATGCAGTGGATGGGAGACTTCTCTAACGGAGAGTTGGGCTCCTCAGGATCTGAGTTCCAGTGGCTTTGAGGTGGCCACTTTGTTCCTTTACTGCTGCATGGTACTTAGTCTCATGTTTTTCCATGTTTTCAGATACAAGAAGCTGGAAGATCTCCTAGAGAAGAGCTTTTCCCTGGTCAAGATGCCCTCGATACAGCCCGTGGTCATGTGTGTCATGAAGCACTTGCCCAAGGTGGGACCACTGTGCTGGTTGGCCTGGTGTGATGTGGTATGTGACTGGCATGTCACTGGGGTGTCACTGGTGTGACATCTCTGGTGTGCCTCTGGCAGGTGGACTCTGTTCCCTCTGCACCTTCTGCAAGTGTGTTGTTCAGTGTCAGAGACTGACTGAAGATTCAATACGTTCTTGCATCTGCTCATAACTCAGTGGACTATTTCAAAAAGCATTTCACATTTTTAATAATCAGAGGAGACTATTTCCCTATTTTCTTCAATCCATGCAGCTTCCTAAAATGTCAAGTTTGCTGATAGATGAATTTTTCCACAGCTGATTTGCAAGTCTCTGGCAAGTGAAAGGTAAGACTTGAAAAGTGCAATTAAAAGTAGGCAGGAGGGAGAATCAGATCTGAGAAACAAAAATCTCTAGGAGTGTCCTTACTAAAAGCATCATGTTGCACTTGAGGTAATGGACTCAAAACACTGCTGGAACTTCAGTAAATTACTGACTTTGGAAACATCGCCTCAAATCTCAGCACTGGAGACTTAAAGTAGACCTTTTTTCTTTTTTGAAAGAATTAAAGGTGTGTGATTTGGTTGTTGAAGAAGTCTCTTAGGGCTGGTCTACTGCTACACCAGGTGGGTGAATGCCCAGGCTGCCTGAGGTGGGGATCAGGGCATGGAGAGGATTGTCCTGCTCTGCTCTGCGCTGGGGCAGCCTCACCTTGTCCTGGTGCTGTTTGAGCACAAGATAAAAAAACATCTAAAGCTGTTGGAAAATGTTAAAAGGATGGGGAAGGGTCTGGAGGGGCCCGTGAGGAGCAGCTGAGGGCACTGGGATTGTTCAGCTGGAGCAGAGTGAGGGCAGAGTTCCCGGGGCTGCAGCTCCTCCCGAGGGGCAGCTCCCATCTCTGCTCTGGGACAGGGACAGGAGCCAGGGAACGGCTGGAGCTGGGCCAGGGCAGCTCAGGCTGGAGAGCAGGGAAAGGTTTTTCATCCTGAGGGTGCTGGCACTGCCCAGGCTCCCCAGGGAATGGGCACGGCCCCGAGGCTGCCAGAGCTCCAGGAGCGTTTGGACAGCGCTGCCAGGGATGGACAGGGTGGGGTTGGTGGGGGTCTGGGCAGGGCCAGGGGCTGGGCTGGGTGATCCTGGTGGGTCCTTCCAGCTCAGGATATTCTGTGATTCTGTGATTTAGGTGGCTACATGGACAGGCAGGCAGGTGAGGTGCTGCTCACTGTGTAACTGCTCTGTGGATTGCAGGTACCTGAGAAGAAGCTGAAGCTGGTGATGGCTGATAAGGACCTGTACAAGGCCTGTGCTGTGGAGGTGAAGAGACAGATCTGGCAGGACAACCAGGCTCTCTTTGGGGATGAGGTGTCACCCCTGCTGAAACAATACATCCTGGAGAAGGAGAACATTCTCTTCAGCAATGATATTTCCTTCTTGCAAAATTTCTTCAGTCCATCTCCCAAAACAAGACGTCAAGGAGAGGTAAGGACGAGGAAACCCTCACAATGTGCTGGTGAGGGGAATTTCAGCTTTCAGTCAACCATCACATAACAGGGGTAGAAGAAAGAAACTAGTGGGTTGAGACAAAAACATGTTACAGCTGTTGAAGATTTGGTAAACATCTCTTGAACAAATGCTCTTGGAAATCTTGGGGTAAACAGTTCCTTTTCAGGAGCTCATGTCCCTGCAGATGCTTGTCTTGGTAAATCAGGTAACATAGTAAATTTATGTGTGTGTGTGTGTGTGTAGAATGAGAGCATCTCTTGGTACTGAGCCCCCGTTTCCCCCCTGAGCTCAGGTGGTGCAGAAGCTGACGCAGATGATTGGGAAGAACGTGAAGCTCTACGACATGGTGCTGCAGTTCCTGAGAACCTTGTTCCTGCGCACCAGGAACGTCCATTACTGCACGCTGAGGGCAGAGCTCCTGATGTCACTGCATGACCTGGAGATCAGTGAGATCTGCACTGTTGATCCCTGTCACAAGGTACCAGTCATATGGGACAGATGGGGGTGTTTATGGAGAATTTTCTGGAAAAAGCCCAGAGAAGATGAGTCCTTTCTGTAAAGAGAGTTCAGACCTTGAACCTAAATATCATCTTGGACCTTCAGGTGAAAACTTCATTTTGGTTAACCATCAGTTTGCTTTCATTTCGTAACCCATGCATCATTCAAATTTAGGGTACTTCGGCAGTGTTAAAAGCAATGTCTAACCTGATATCTATTCTATGTAGATGCTGCAAAAATAATAAAAACCATCAGCTGGCCCCAGGTTCTTACTCCAGGCTTCCTTCTCTGTTGTGGATGTGCTCCATCTGTCAGTAAACTGTGTGTGTAACAGTAAATACTTTGGATATTGAATTATAAGAAGACATGAAACTATTCAAATATTAGGAAGTGACGCGTGGTAGTGTCACAGCAGGATCTTGTTACTGGCCCCTTGTTCATGGTAGCATCACTCTGACCTGGAACAAGGCTTTTTCTCAACAAGTAGTTGTTAAGTTTTACATGTATAAAATAGTTCAGTAATACAGCTCTAAAGCAGGAACACCTCCACTGTCAATATTCCTTTATTTAGAGAGTGGGAGTGCTATTGCAATGGCCAAAATAAACCACATTTTTATTTCTAAGTGATGCTGCTTCTTTCTCAGTCTCCTACTTGTGTAAATCCACAGGTGTGCCTGACAGTGGTGGATTTAAAAAATGCCTGCTCCTTAATTGCCAGGGTATGCCTTCCCTGGAAGTGGAGAAAGTGACCCCAGGTTAACTTGCCTGGGCATTCCTGACCTCCTTTTGGGATGTTGGCCTTTCTGACCTCTGTGTTTGTCACCAGTGTGGTACTATGCCTAGGTGCATTAATGAAGCATCTCAATTGCAGATATTTCGAGGTCATTCTGAGCCTGTTTTCTCTGACATCATGTGTTTTATTGCTGGTTTAACGAGTTCATAAAGCTCCCTGCACTTGCTGACAGTTCACCTGGTGCCTCGACGCCTGCATTCGGGAGAAGTTTGTGGACAACAAGAGAGCTCGGGAATTGCAAGGATTCCTGGATGGGGTGAAGAAAGGACAAGAACAAGTGTTGGGGTAAGGGACTTGGACTATTCCTTGGGAAACTGAAAATGCCTTCCTAGCACTCACAACATTTGACAGGTGCTGTAGGTGTCAATTCTTCCCTAAAGCCAGCAAACTTCCAGCAGCCCCTCTGTGCAGTCACATCCCAAACATCCCTCAGAGCTTGCACTGCTTCACTTGCCACTCTTGAGTCTCCCCTGCGGCCTCATAACAAAATTCAGTAGCCTTTCTTAGGGAGTCAGAATAACTTGTTATGAATGACTTGTCTGGGTTTAAACCCAGAGAAAATGCACTGGTGATGTGTGTCAGTTAAAGTACTTCATTAGCTTCAAATGACAACCCTACTGTGATATGGTTGTTGGAAGGTTGCCCTCACAATATTTTGTTTAGCTGGTACTTTCAGATTTTGTCCATTGGTATTTTAAACTATTTAAGAATTCACTTCTACTTGTTGTTTTTCAAAAGCCTCTGAGACCTTTCTGTCCTCAGCACTCTGGAGATGGTCAAAACCTGCCAGCTCAAAGAGCTGGGGCCACCAGAGCTCCACTACCTGTGGGCTGTCTCCCAGCAGACCTTCGACTAGCTGTGGGACATTTTGTGCTTGATCTCAGTGCAGAAGACTTTCAGCAATTGTTATTTGTGCTCTTTCGCATCAAAACCACAATGAATGTTATTTCAAGTCAGGACAAGGTTCATCAGGCGCACACAGCTGGGTTTGGACCTGTACAATGAGGTTGTTGGTTATGTATGACAAGTGTTTGGTTTTTACTTCTTCTTAGGGACTTATCAATGATCCTGTGTGATCCCTTTGCCATTAACACCTTAGCCTTGAGCACCATAAGGCACCTGCAAGACCTGGTTGGACAAGACACCTTACCCAGGGTAAGCATTACAGCTTGTGTACCTAACCTGAACTGTGGCCTAGGCTGACTGACAGCCATCAGGGAAGGCCTGGCACCATCTAAATCTCATTAAATTCCCAAATGTAGCAGTTGGAACAAGGGAAACATAATTCCAGTCTATTTGCAGCACCTGCTGCAGAGCTCTGCAGGAGCTGTTTGGACATGGTGGGCATTTTGGAACTTTCCAAACTGACTATGAATTCTTTGCATGGCTCATTCTGCCTGGCAGTTGTGCAAATACAGAATAATATGTAGAATCTGTGCCTCCCTGCTTTGTCCTGCCATTAGTTTGTCTTACAGCAGCACCTTTCTCCTGCCACGGTGAATGCCCTGGGTTTGTTTGCACAGTTCTGGTCTGGTGGCTGAGATAAAAGACAGTTCCTGCAAGTGGAGTCTGCAGGAGGTGCTGAAGGGTTAAAGAAGGGCACCCTGACAGGTGTCTGAACAATGGGACCCACTTGCTGTTTTATCCCTGAGTTGTTAAATGTTTTTGTTGCATGGACAACTTCCTTGTGACAGTTTAAGGCTGAAAATCATTTGGGTTTCAGGACACAATATAAACAATCCATTCTTACACACCCTTTCTCCTCCTTTCTTCTGCTGAGATGACTTGGTTTGTCCTCTCACACATTATATTTTAGTGCACTGCTTGGGCTGGACACATTTTAAAAAGATGTGCTCAGATGGCTGCAAACTTCCTGGTGCATTATGAGTTTACAACCCCCCACGAGCCCTGAGGTGTGGCAGTTATTTGATGCCAATTTGAGGATCAGTTTCCAATTAACTTGAACTGAATGCCTTTAGCAGTCTTGGACAAAGCTGCTAATCCAGAACAGCTTTGAATATAAACCACTGCTTCCAAATAAATATCTCATGTGAAGATGAAGATCAAAATAGCTGTTTTTCTTCTCCCCTTAAAATTGGAGGAAAGCCCGGATCTGCTGCTGCTCCTTAGGATGCTGTCTTTGGGACAGGGGGCCTGGGACATGATTGACAGCCAAGTCTTCAAGGAACCAAAAATGGTGAGCCCTTTTGATGTTAAAAATTTAACACAATTAATCAATTTTAGGCTTGTTTATTATTTTATTGCATTCCTGATTAAACATTTGTTCTCTAAATGTCTCATCAGAGCTTTCTTGGGAAAAAACAGTGGTCACAGAGCAGCTGTTCTGGACATGCTGTGAGCTTCATTACCTACCTTTTTATTTCCATGGATGCCTGGTCCTTACTGTTCTAAAACCAGCCTGTACCTCTGTTAAATACTCCACTGGTTGCTCATTGCTCTCTCATTTTTCCTGGAGTCTTGTACACAACTGATGGGTTTGTAGAACACATCTTGCATGAGGAAAGCAGGATTTCCAGGGCTGGTCTCAAACTCTGATAGCAGTTCAGAAGCTTTTCATTGACAAGAAAAATGTTTTTTCCCTCCCAGCTCTCTGTTACAGCAGTTTAGTGTAGTGCCACATTGAACTGTAATCTTTCCATGCTTTGGAACTCCTTTCTCAGTATTACAGGAATCCCTAGTGTAGTTCAGCTGAGGGCAGGAGGGCCAACCCTGGTGTTGCACAGCAGGGCTGTTCCTCAGGAGGAATTTGCTGTTTCTATTCTGAACTATAAAGCAGTAAATGTTATGTGAACACCTAGGGGCACATTTGAAGTCTGCAAAATGCATCCACTCCTGGCTGCTAGGATGTTTAAATTCACCCCAGGGAAGGTGTGTATTAACACTGGGAATGTAGCAGTGAGAGTGACCAGTAATTCTGAAGGTAGTGCTGTAATTTGTGCTCTCTCATGAATCTGTAAGGGAAAATGCTTAGTTTCTTTCCAAAGGGAGTCTCTGAATCAGTCTTTAAAATCTGATTTATTTGTGGTTGTGTTACCACAAATAAGCCTGGGCCATGCTGGGAGTCTGTGATTGTTGATATCAGCAGTTTGATGTCATCCTGAACACATCCCATGCCTGCAGCAGTGCTGGGAGGGGCCTCTCAGAAGAAATGCTACACAATTGTCCAAAGAAGGGGTTTGAGCAGGAGTGTTTCTGTAGTGAGATGAAGCAGAGTTTTCCTAATTACCATGGAACATGTGAAAGTGAATTATTCAGGAATTTGACTGGAACTGGATGTCTGTAAGCTGATTTTCCTCAGTGTAGAATGAGGCTCCCCACACTGCCTTGCTTTTGTCCCAGCACTTCAGGACCATCAGGTGGCAGGAAGTGACTGATGATGGCTTTGTTCTCTTCCCTCTGTCCTTCCCTCCCTCCAAGGAAGCCGAGCTGATCACCAGGTTCCTGCCCCTGCTGATGTCCTTTGTGGTGGATGACCACACCTTCACTGTGGATCAGAAGCTGCCTTCGGAGGAGAAGGGACCAATCCCCTACCCCAGCACCATTCCCGAGGCTTTCACCAAGTAGGTGCCTGGCCCCACCCACTGCAGGGTTTGGCACCAGAGGGGCAGGGAGCCAGCCAGACCTGGCAGGGGAAAGCTGCCTGTGGTCAAGGCAAGGTTTCCTGGGATAAGACTCAGTGCTAATTCATCAAGTCGGAACTTTCCCTTTAACAAAATAGGTTTCCAGTTTGCTCCCTCAAATAAAATTTATCTACATAAAGTAATACTTCTTATAATGACCATTCTCTCACTCAATATGAGAGAATTTGATGTTTCTGTTCATCTTCCCAGGCAGTGACTGCTGAGTTTTGGGTGATGTTTGGGTGCAGCTGGATGAGTGTCCGTGTTGAAGAGCACCATTGGAAATCATAAAGTTGGCATTTTTGACACCCACACTTTCTCTGTTGCTAACCTCTCACTCCAGGGACATCAGAAAGATAATTAAAACCTCTGTGTGCTCTGTTATGTTCAGATCTTCCACTGATTTCTAGCACAATTCTTGTCTGTGTGCCAGGGTGTGGGATGCTGGGTTCTGGTAGTTGTGCTCTCCTCTGTCACAGTGTTGATATTTGACTTTTGGGAGGCTAAAAGATTATTGGAATTTGTATAATTTTTTAGCATTTGGGCTTCTTCTAAAGCCCATTTTGAACAGCACTTTTCTAATGAATACATTATAAATGTTCACAGTTAAATCCAGCTGTTTGTTGAAAGTTCAGTTTTTCTGGAGTGTGGTTGTGAATACAGGGACCTGTTCACTCACTGAATAGCTGCTCTTCAGTGAGTTTGAGGTTAGCCACTGCTGTACCTGCTTGATAACTATCCCAAAAGTACTTCAAACCTCTTAATTTTTTTTTTAATCTAGCTTTATTGATGAATAAACTTTACTTGTGCCCTAACAGGTTCCTGCAGGAGAACAGAATAGCTTGTGAGATTGGGCTGTATTACATCCTTCACATCACCAAACAGAGGAACAAGAATGCTTTTCTGAGGCTTCTGCCAGCACTAGGTAAGTTTTTGTGTCATCTTCTGTTCTATGGCTGTTTGCCTTGGGCACCCAAGAGGCCACTAAACCTGGAGTGAAAGGAATGTCAGAGCCAGGGACATAATGTTCTGCCTTTGGCTCTTCTGGTGACTTAGTTGTGAGTCCTTGCAGGAGTGTTTGGGTTCTGCAAATTTCTGCTGATATGAAAGTTTAGTGGTTCCTTACATCAAGGCCTCCATTAACAATGAGATCAGTTGAGAACCGTTTGGAATGAATATGAAAAATAACAGTGCAGGTGCCCCAATTGTGCTGCTGCCCACAGTGATTGCAGGTGGCCAGAAGTTCCTGGGATTTGGCTTTGTGTGGTGAAAAAACTGATAACAAAATAGGACTGAACACAGCCTTAATTTTTCACCAGTATTATCTTGTTCACTGGGATGAGTTGCAGGAGAACTCTGGAGCAATCAGCTCCTAATCTTTTATGTCTGAAAGATCAAAGCCACCTGTCTTGGCTGCCTGTTACCAAAGAAATGAGAAAAAAATTACTGAAAGGAAATAGGCTTAGATTAGGTACTGGGAAGAAATTTTTCCCTGTGAGAGTGGGCAGGCCCTAGCACAGGGTGCCCACAGAAGCTGTGGCTGCCCCTGGATCCCTGGAAGTGTCCAAGGTCAGGCTGGATGGGGCTTACAGCAGCCTGGGGTAGTGGAAGGTGTCCCTGCTCATGGCAGGGGTGACATTGGATGAGTTTTAAGGTCCTTTCCAACCCAAACCATTCTATGATGAAACCTCACTGCGGGGTTTTCAGCAGGAACAGGAGCTGTGTGGACAGGTTTTGGCACATCCTTGTCAGTCTGTCTCTTTCCTTTCCATGTTTTATAGTTGAGACATTCAGTGACTTGGCCTTCAGTGACATTTTCCTGCACCTGCTCACTGGTAACCTCACCCTGCTCAGTGATGAGTTTGCACTCGAGGAGTTCTGCACCAGTCTCTTTGATGGCTTCTTCCTCACTGCCTGCTCCAGGTAAAGCAGAGAGAGTTTACAGAATCCCTGACAGAGGTTTTACTGCTTTGAACAATAGTTTAATAGTTCACCAAATTCTTCACAAGCAGTGGAAATACCAGCCTGATGCTGTTTTCCTATAAGGAAAGGTGTATGTTTTGCAGTGAAGTTTTTATCAGGAAAATGGCTATGTTTTGACTGTGAATTATTATCTAAACTGCCATTCATTATCCCTAAGCGGGAGTTGCAAAGGAGACTATCCTTCAGGCTTTGCAGTAGCTCTGGCTGTGTAGAGTTAACTTCAGCTCATTGCAGTATCAGCAGCAATATATATACTAATATACTAATAACAGCAAAAATCTGTTATTACCTCTGGTCAGTCACTCTGGTTTAGCTGGTGGCCTACAGACAAGTTCAGCCTCCAAAAAGCTTCCCTGAAAGTGGCCGAAATTAATGCTGGAGTGTGGCAGCATCTGCTGCTGCTTCATCCACACACTCTATGCTTAAAGTCTCCTTCTCCCTCCTCATGGCTGTGCAATCCACTCGTGTTGAACAATTCCTTGAATCCTTGAAGGTCTAAGGCAGTGTTAGTGCTTACACTAAGTTAGCCCCTTACAAAAGCTCCAATTCTTATGGGTGTTGGAAAATTATAACAAAGTCTGTGGTGGGGTGAATTGTTCTGGTGCTGTTGCTTCCTTGTTCTCAAGATGGTGCTTGTTTGTCTTTTTTTTTTTTTTTTGTTATTGTGCTTTCAAATGGCTCTTGCAGGAAGGAGAATGTGCACAGACATGTGCTCAGGCTGCTGCTGCATCTGCATCACAAAGTGGCCCCAACCAAACTCGAGTCTCTCCAGAAAGCTTTGGAGCCCACCAAGCAGGTAGGAAGGGGAGCAGGAGAAAGGGAAAACTGACTGCACATGAAAGCAGCTGCCTTTCCAGATGATGTTTAATGGAACACGAGCTCTGCTTTCCAAGTGTACCAAGCTGGGGCGTAATTGCCTTGTGGCTTCCTCTTTCTGTGTTGGTTTGTGTTAAACACACAGAGTGAATGCACACTTGGTGTTCTGGCTAGAGTGGAGTGTGACTGTCCTGTTTCCCTGTCCCTGATTCTTGCCCTGCAGAGTGGGGAAGCTGTGAAGGAGCTTTACAACCAGCTCAGCGAGAAACTGGAGCTGCGCAAGCCCAGCCCAGCTGAAGTGACTGAGACTCCCTCCATGGAGCTGCCCCTGCCCTCCGTGCCCACCCCAGCCTCACGCTGAGCTCTGGCTGCAGGGCAGGACTGAGGGGAGAGGAGCTGAGCCTGTGCTGCCTTCTGAGTGTCTCTGCCCATGTGGTGGGAACAAAAACAAAGCCACTGAAGCTCCTTCAGGAAATGCTGCAGTTCACCCAACTCACTGGCTGTGGCTGGTTAGAAAACTGTATGCAGTGCATTGCAAGGTTTACTTTTCTTAGAGATAGCTGAGTGTCTCCGTGTAGATCCACTTAAAATCTGACTGTACATTTACAAAAAAAAGAAAGAAAATGCATATTTTTAAGCTTAGCATCCTGTGTTTTTAAACTCTGCTCAGTGAGTGTGGAGCTCTGGTGTGGCTGAGGAGGTGGCGTGGGCTCTTGAGGCTGATTGTGGCTTCCTTTGGCCTTGGTCTGCCCCTTGGAGTGTCTGGACAAGATGCTCAAGAGGAGGAAGAGTCAGAGGAGATGAGCTCCACTGAAGCCAGTTTCTGTTTGAGGTTCCAGCTCTTGTGGCACGTGGCACAGGTGCTGCACTATCAGAGGTGTCCAGTGCTGCCACCAACCCAAGCAGCAATCAACAGCCTCTTCTCAGATGGGCTTTCACAGAGAGCCAGGAATTGAACCAGTCTCTCCCCTTTCCTCCAAAGGAGTAGCTTGAAGTGAGTCCTGGAGCCAGTTACAAAGAGCAAGACTGTGATGTTCCTCAGTGACAGAGGGGGTTGAGTGTGGAGTGAGTGAGATTCAGTTTTTGAAAAAATAGAATCATAGAATTTTCCTGGGTTGGAAGGGACCTTTCAGATCATCCACCCCCTGCCATGGGCAGGGACATCTTCCACTGTCCCAGGCTGCTCCAAGCTCTGTCCAGCCTGGCCTTGGGCACTGCCAGGGGTCCAGGGACAGTTACAGCTTCTGTGGGCACCCTCTGCCAGGGCCTGCCCACTCTCCCAGGGAAGAATTCCTTCCCAATATCCCATCTATCCCTGCCCTCTGGCAGTGGGAAGCCATTCCCTGTGTCCTCTGGCTCCAGGCCCTTGTAGAGTCTCTCCATCTTCCTTGAAGGCTCCCTTCAGGCACTGGAAGGCTGCAGTTGGTCACCCAAGGCTTCTCTTCTCCAGACTGGCAGGCCTGTTCTTCATGGCTCACTTGTGTCACTGTTTCTGTTCCAGTTCTGCTTTTGCTTCTACCTCAGCTGGAGTGTGCAGGGGCCTGTTCAGTGCCCAACCACCCTCTGAGGAAAGAAACTTGTCCCGATATCCAACCTAAACCTTCCTTTTTTTCCTCCATCAGCTCTTGTTTCCTGGGACTTGAGCACTCTGAGTGCCAAGTCATCCTCAGGAGACTCTTCTGTTTCCTGAGCTGCGTCCAAAAAACCCAAACAAACATAGTAGTTGAATAGGGGGGTGGAACTCCCTCCCCCTCAGTGTGGTTTTCTTCCTCCTGAGCTCAGAAATGCTGTGTGAGGGCAGTGACACCCCTCCCTTCATCACCTTGGTGCTTTTATTTCTCCTTTGGTGCAGGAACTCGTGATAGCCTGTGAGGGAACAGGAAAGGTGGGAGATGTTTGTGTTTGACACAGGTGCACTGTCCTGTATCCCACATTTCCTGTGTTCCTCTTGTCTCCACTGCAGCTCCCGGGGTCAGGGTTGCCTTTGGGAGCCTCTCAGCAGTTCTGATACTGGATTTGTTGGAAAAAATTGTTGGGTCTTTCCTGTAAAGTTTTGGTTTCAAGCTGTTTAAACTGTCCTGGTAACTTAGACAAGGTAACATCCATGCTGCTGCCAAACCTTGGCCATGAACCTGCTCAGGCCCATGCTCTGCTCAGACTTGGAGGTTATTTTAGGATTGTTTTGGGGATTCTCTTGGTCACTTGAGGTTCCCCTTATCCCAAGGCTAATGTGGCTCTCCTGCAGCAGGAATTTGTAATCCAGGATGATTATTTTTTTTACTGCTTGGTACAAAGGCCTGTACCTACAGAACTGTCACACACAATGGTGATTTTCCCTAGTTTTTTACATCCATGAAGAAACTGAATCCCAGAATATGAACTGGCCATTCCCAGTGCTGGTGGCAAGTTTGGCTGAGGAGGGGAGAGCTGGGCAGCTGCAAGGGAGTGGCTGCCAGTCTGTGCTCTCCTGGCCTAGTGCTGCTCAAGAGTGTGAGAAGAGAGACAATTTCCAGAAAAGAATTTTAGTAGTGAATATCTCCTTCTGCTTCCATGTTTTGGTAGTGAAAATCTGCTTCCATGTTTTAAGATGAGAAAGGTTCTGCTCCTGTGCCAGGAATTAAACAGATTCCTATTGTGCAGGTAAACCTCTGCATGGCAGGAGCTGAGCTGCCATGGGGTGCATAGTCTGAGCTGCCAGGGATCCAGGAGTGTGGGGTGCTGGATTGCAGGGTCTGGGGTCCCAGGGGTCCAGGGATGTGGGGTGCAGAGTGCTAGATGTGCAGAGTCTGGAATTCTGGGGATACTGGGATATGGGGTGCAGGGTCTGGGACTCCAGGGGTCTGGGGACCCAGGGATCCAGGAGTGTGGGGTTTGGAGTGCTGGGGTGTCAGGGATCCAGGTTACAGGGATCCCAGGGGCGTGGGGTGCAGGGTGCTGGATGTGCAGAGTATGGAATTCTGGGGATACTGGGATATGGGGTGCAGGGTCTGGGATTCCAGGGATCTGAGCTGCCAGGGATCCAGGAGTGTGGGGTGTGGAGTGCAGGGTGCTGGGGTGTCAGGGATCCAGGTTACAGGAATCCAGGAGTGTGGGGTGTGGAGTGCAGGGTGCTGGGGTGTCAGGGATCCAGGTTACAGGAATTCAGGAGTGTGGCGTGCAGGGTGCTGGATGTGCAGAGTCTGGAATTCCAGGGATCTGAGGGTGTGGGGTCTGGGATTCCAGGGATCTGAGCTGCCAGGGATATGGGGTGCAGTGTGCTGCACGTGCAGAGTGCTGGGGTGCAGGACAGTGGCTTTTCCCTGTGCCAAGACCAGGACACCCCTTGGTTCTGTTCTGGGGTTCCCGCTCAGAGTTCTCTCCCTTCTGCTCCCGCAGCTGCTGTTGTAGGGCTGGTGCCGGACCAGCTCCGGGGGAGGCTCAGCCGGGCTGGATTAGGGAATTTTTTCCCTCTTTCAGCACAGGCACTGCTGTGGGTGTGCGCTAGAGGGTGGTGCAGCCTTGCGTGCCCTGAAATCCTCGCGGACTGACGCACGGGGAGCTGGAATCGCTCCCTGCTCACACTTAGAGGTGACAAGTTTGTCTTTACAGCACGGGTGTGATCCCTGTGACACGAACAAACCGTGTATTCTCTCCAAACCCACTGAGCCTGACTGCGGAGAGAAGTTTTACAAAGAGTTCAAGTCTGTGGCTTTGCTGAGGGATCAGAGGAACTCAGTGAGGCTTTTCAGGCTCAGTTGGGCTGTGATTTACAGGATAACCAGAGGTGGAGACTGGACAACTGAAGCCATTGTCAGGCACCCTCACACTTCTGAATGCCCCAAAGCATCTGCTCCTCGGCAGAACACCCTGTTCTTGGTGCTGTGGGCACTGCACCCACTGAAAAATGGTAGGGAACAACGAATTCCCATTGTGGTGCAGGTGGCTGCAGGGAAGATGGACATTGAAAGGAGTGTCTGATAAAGGCTGGAGCAGATGCTGCACAGCAGAAAACTGAGTTACCTCTTTCCAAGAGACTATTCTGGCAGACCTGCTGCAAGATTCAGGCTTTGCAGTCTCCTTTAGGCTAATTCTGGTGAGCTGTGCGTGGTGGGGAATTTGGTTTGTGACTTCCCCTGTAAAAGAGGAGAAGCTCCCCTTATCCAGCTCCTTGGGATAAGTGTCTGTCTTCAACTTTGGAAGAGTTGCATGTAGCCCAGAAAATGACGTGACATGAAAAATCTTGTTAACTCCTGTCCTGGTTTCAGCTGGGAGAGAGAGAACTTTTTCTTAGTTATTTAATTACTTTTTCAGTATAATTCAGCCATTTGAGGGTGGAGAACATCCCTGATTTTGCCTGTAGGTGCATTAAAGGTGTTTCTATCTGCTCTAAATGCTATTTGAGCTGCTCCTCAGGCTGGGGCTGTCTCAGGAGCTGTATTTGGAGGTGCCCAGCAGCAGGGTTGCCACAGCCTGGACCTGGGTGCTCTGAGTCTCTCTGGAGGCAGAGACAGAGCACACAGGGCTCTCCAGGCTCTCCAGCCCTTATTCCAGTTCTGATGGGTGACACACAGATGCTGCTCCACATTCCCTTTTGTACAGCAGTGAGAAGCCTGTCCTGGCACACAAGTGCCACTGTTCCTCCAGCTGTGACCGTGGACAGGAGTCTTGGTGGAGCAGCTTTGCAGGAGGAATAATTATTTCTGCACTTTCTGTCTTTGCAGCTCTGGTAGATCCTTCTGTGACCTCTCTGCTCTCTCCACTTGCCTTTCTCACCTTAATTTCCCCTCCAGGCTGTTTTGTTAACAAGGACTGAGCTCCTTCCTCATGGCTCAACCCCAGACATGCTCTGGGTGGCCTTGTCAGCACTCCCCATCCACCAGGGCCAGGCTCAGCATTAAAAACAAGGGGCAAATCAGCATCTCAGAGCTTCAGGTGGGTGTAAAACATGGATTGAGGGCAGCTCCACCCAGGGTCACTCAGTGCTGAGGACACATCAGACAGGGCTGCTGCCACATGGTTGCTCCAATTCATGGACATCCTCTGCATTCCCTGCTCTTTCCCAAGTCCTTTCCCTGTTCCTGCCCCTCTGTGGTGCAGAAAGGACCACCAGCAAACAGGAGAATCCAGCAGCACGTGGAGCCCACACTAAAGATAACGAGGTCGGTCCAGCTGGAAGGAGAACTCCACAAAAGTAGCTGAACCATCTGTGTGGGTGGATTTCAGCCTGCTGGACCTGCCCAGGGAGTTTGAGGAGAAGGATGAGGCTGAACAACTGGAGGCAGTGAAACCTGCTTCCTTTTCTAGCAAAACAATTGCACAAGGGGCAAAGGTGTCTCAGCTGGGCTGGCAGAGCTACCTTGGGGTGAGTCTGTGCTCTGCTTCTCCTCACCAGCAGGGTCTGGGCCCAGGGAAAGGGAAAACATCCCTGGGAGATCACAGCCTCACATCTGCCTGTGCTAGAGACAGCAGCCCAGGAGTGAGAACTGGGTCTGTTCTTCTTCAACAGTTCCTGTGAATGTCATTCTACAGCAAGGAAGTGAGAAAGAATCAGCAGGGTTTGGGTTGGAAGGGACCTTAAATCCCACCCCACCCCTGCCATGGCAGGGACACCTCCCACTGTCCCAGGCTGCTCCAAGCCCCAATGTCCAGCTTGGCCTTGGGCACTGCCAGGGATCCAGGGGCAGCCACAGCTGCTCTGGGCACCCTGTGCCAGGGCCTGCCCACCCTCAGCTATTCCTCTGGTAATTCCTGTAACCAGCCCTCCAGCCTGAGCCAGAATAAACCATGCTGATTTTTATGCCATTGTCATAAAAAAACCAGTCCAGGACTCATGAGACAATTGTTATTGTAGTTTTAATATTATTTTTTTTCCCTCAGGCCAGCATCAATTTGCTGTGCCAAAGCTGAGTTGCCTGATGAGGGTTAACAGAATAAAGAAGTGGTGAAGTGTGTACAAAACCTGGTAATGAATCATTACCAATCTGACACAAAGCAACCCAGTGATTAGGAATGCAGTTTCATATTACCACTTTTTCAGGCACAGTTGTAGGTAGAAGCAAGTAAATACCCTCAGAAGAAATGTGTCTCATAGCATCTGTTCTTTCTTTTGTTAATTATCGACTCATATGAGCCTGTGGAAGGAGCTGACAGATTCTGCAATATGCCCCTTGTTCTTTTGAGCTCTGAAACTCCATTTTCCTGTCTGCTCTGAAGGCTGAGAGCTGCTCTGGCAGTTTGTGTCCACTCTCCTCTCTGCTTCCAGAGGTGAGGGAAGGGAGCCCTGGTGTGCTGAGAGAGGACAGAGAGGGCTGTGGCTGCAGTGCTTTATTCCCCTGAGCTCACACTTTGATCAAGGTGTCAACAGTGACTTGTGAAACCAAGCCTGGGTAGCAGCAACAACAAAACCTCTGCTCCAGTGGGTCCCAGGCAGGTTTGTTCCCAGCCCACGTTCTCCAGAGCAGCACCGTGCTCTCTGCTCAGTCTCTGCTGAATAATCACATAATTGCAGAGGGATTTTCACAGGTGGTTCCTTGAAGAGCAGCCAAAGGGCAAGGAAGGGAATCTGTTTTCCATCTCACCTACGCCCAGCAGGACAACATTCATGGGCTTTGGCTGTGGAGATGCAGGAAACAGCCCTGCCACCAACAGGGCCCTGCTTGGGGGGTTTGGGGACACCAGGACCTGCAATCCACCTGGGCCAGTGCTGTGTCTAAGCAGAGGGACTTGCACTTGCAGCTGTTTGTGGCCTGACTGCCTGGGGGGGTCACTGGAACTTTTGGACGCCACAGGAATTTTGGGCCATGACCTTACGGGCTCTTGCAAGAGCTCCTTGTCCTGATGTTTCAGTTTGACCCATGTGTGGGAGGTTTGATGTTTCCAGAACTTGTCTACCCTGGTAGCTGGAGGGATCCTGCAGCCTTTGGGCCCCAAAAGGGAAATGCAGATCATTGTCTGTGCAGTGAAACTCGGGAGTTCCTTCTAAAAAGGCAAAACTTGCAGCCAGGTTAAGGTCAGTCCTGATTTACTGTAACAGAACAGTTGTTGCTGCCTTTTTGTGATGCACCTTGGGGGGTGTGAGAGTTCTGTGTCAATGCTGAGCCTTAGGAAGGTGGCTTTTCCCGTTTGTTAGTCTGTCACACCACATTCCAAGTGGAAGAATGGGATGATGCATGCTTCCCAGGAGCCTGAAGGAATGTGATTGTTGGTGTTCAGGGTGCCCTTGGGGCTGCAGTGAATATTAAATATAAATATTTATATTTATATAAATATTAACTGGCACCTACCACCTCTGGCTCTTAAAATCTCTTTAAGAGTAAAGAGGCTTAGATTGGCACCCAAACTGAGGAAAATAGACCCCGGGGAGCAGAGGGACACAGTCCTGTTCCTCAGGGCCTTTGCTCCAACAATACCCAGCCCAAACAGTGGCAATGCTGCAGCCCTTGGGCTTGCAAGGGGTGAAGGGCTGGTGACTGCTCAATTATTCTGGGTTTTAATTCCAGCCCAACCAGCTGGACTGAGCCTTGGACAAAGAAGCTTGGCCTCATGTCCACCCTGGTTTTACAAAGGGATTTCAAACCTGCCCCTGCTGCTGCTTGGGAATGAGGCGTTGTCATTGCCCAGGAGCTCAGCTACATCCCTCCTGTGTCTGCTTCAAGCTTCTCCTCTGCTCGGGTTTGTGCCCCATCAGAACTGGGGCAGACTGCTTTGTCTCCCAAAGTTTGCTTTTCATTCCCTGCTCTCCAAAGCCTGCCTGAGTTCCAGGCTCTCTGACACCACCCTGGGTCCTGCTTCCCCCTCACTTCAGGCTGGGGAGCTTTTCTCCTTTCCCCCAGGTTCCACCTGCTTGTCACTGCTGTGGGGCTGTCTGGAAGCAGCAGCAGGGACAGGGTGAGGAGTGCTGGCTCTTCATGGAAGCACTTTGCAGAGCAGTGAGAACTGCAGGAGCAGATCAGGCCCTGCCTGCAGGTGAGCTCTGTTTGGTGCCTGTGTTCTGTGATAATGCTGTATACACATTTCATTGGCTTATCTCTGGTACTGATGATTATCAAACAGGGCAACAGCCCAGCTGTTAATTGCTCCCAGCTGTTAGGAAGCCACAGGGAGTTTGCAGAAAGTTTGCTGGGCTCTGCTGACAGTGATTGGCCACGTGAAGGAACCTCACAGGTGCTTCTGCTCCCACCAGACTTTGTCAGGAGAACACCGAGGCTGTGCCCTTGAGCTGAAGTTGTGGAATCACAGAATCTCAGACTGGTTTGGGTTGAAAAGGACCTTAAAATTCATCCCATCCCACCCCTGCCATGGCAGGGACATCTCCCACTGTCCCAGGCTGCTCCAAGCCCTGTCCAGCCTGGCCTTGGGCACTGCCAGGGATCCAGGGGCAGCCACAGCTGCTCTGGGCACCCTGTGCCAGGGCCTGCCCACCCTCCCAGGGAACAATTCCTGTCCAATATCCCATCTGACCCTACCTTCAGGCTGAGGGCAGAGAGGAAACACCAACATGCCAGGGCTCCCCACTGCTGTGAGGGGGGTCCTGTAGCCCATGGCCACCACAGGGGTCCCTCAGCAGCACCGCCAGCTCCCACCCTGCCCTCCCAAACTGGGCTTTAATCACTCTAAAATCTAAATTTTTTTTTACTCATTTGTCAAAGAACTTACTGCTCGTGACTAGTCACAGTTTGGGAATCAGCTGCCCTGCTCTCAGCTCACTAATTGTTGCCTTTTCTACCTTTTGTAGTACCAAGTATTATTTTTGTTCAGGTGTTGGAGTCTCTCTTACAGATCTGAGTGAGTTGTTAGGAGTTATCTCACTGCTCCTGCCCTGGTTACATCTCTCCCTGTGGGAGAAGTTTCTCTCTCCTGGAACAAAGGAGTCACGTTGGGTTTACTCATCAAAAATTGCATATGTATGAAATACCATTGTTGTCCTTGGTCTCCAGTCCCTCACCACTCTGACTCGTGCCATCCATCAGAACCCATCACCCGCAGCCTGGCAACTCTCTGCGTTGCCATGGGAACAGCTCCACTATCCTTTCATGGAGAACCTCAAATATTCCCATTTTCAGAGCTGCTAGAACACCTCCAGTCCTGGCTGCTTTCATTCACTTGCTCACTCCCCTCCACGAGCTCTTCTCCTCCCAATTTCCAGAGTTACTCAGCACTTCTGGGCTCCTCGGGAGCTGGCTGAGGGAAAGTCACACAGCACTTTTGTCTGCATGTTTGTCTGGGGCAGTGATGCTGCCCTTGGGTTGATTTCAGGCACAGATCTAGCATGGAATTAGCACTCCCAAATGTGTGTTAAATTGGTACTTAATAAAAAATTATCAAAGCCCTGGCTGCTGCACACACTTGTCTCCACTTACACAGCAAAGGGTAAAAGTTTCTGAGGAACCTCTGACCTCGGGTGGGTGAGGTAAGCCGGGTTGGGTGGGCAGCAGATTCCCCATGCTCAGTTTATGTGAAGGCTTGTGCTGTGTCTGTCCCAGCTGAATTGCACTGCCCAGCATGTGCAGCCCCACGCCCAGCTCTCCCTGTCTGTGTAGGAGCTGTGGGATGGAGGATCCCGGGGTCCCTGGGCTTGCCCCTCCTCTGGGCCCCCTTTTCTGCAGTGGGCACAGCTCCATTTGGAGCACAGGTTTGGTTCTGGATCACCATAAATAGTTATTGAGGGCTTTTTAATTTCATTTATGGAAATATTGCACTGGAAGAATGGGAATTTTGAGTAAGATGGTTTTAAAAACAGTTCTTGGGGGGGCATTTCTTTTTGGTTCATACAAGTGTCACAGCAAGACACTTTGTGGTTTCATCCTGCTGGAAAATCCAGGCACAAGTATTGCATTGTGTCCATGGAGGGAAAAAGGGAGAGGCTGAGGGCATCTCAGGGTGTTCAGATCCTGGCACAGGGTGCCCAGATCAGCTGTGGCTGCCCCTGGATCCCTGGAAGTGTCCAAGGCCAGGGTGGACAGGGCTGGGAGCAGCCTGGGACAGTGGGAGGTGTCCCTGCCATGGCAGGAGTGGAACAAGATGAGTTTTGAGGTTTCTCCCATCCCAAACCAGTCTGGGATTCTGTGATCTGGTGACACAACCAGACGTCAGCTAGATCCTCCACTCTAAACAGAAGGAGGTTGAGGGGCTGGGAGAGGAGCTGTGGTTTGGGAAGCCTGGATGCTGTGGCCTCAGCTTTCCTGCACAGCAGGAGCCTGTCAGAGCCTCACACCGGGAAAACAGCAGCTGAAGATAAGGACAAATAAGAGAGAGTGAAAACAGCAGGAGAAAAAAATTTCTCAGCTGCAAAATCCTCAGTAACACTCCTAAACAAGATTGGCTCGGTGCAGCCCCGAGTGCTGAGGCACTGGGAAGAGGCGGCTCGGAGAATCCCCGGTCACTGCCCGGGCTTTGAGCCGATCCCCGCAGGCGGGCAGTGCTCGGTGCCGGTGCCGGTGTTTGCAGGCGGGCAGTGCTCGGTGCCGGTGTTTGCAGGCGGGCAGTGCCCGGTGCCTGTGCCGGTGTTTGCAGGCGGGCAGTGCCCCGTGCCTGTGCCTGTGCTGGGCACGGCCGCCCGGTCTCCCCTGCACCCGCAGAGGGGCGGCTGCTCCCGCCAGCCCAGCTGCGCCTGCGGGGCGATGCGGAGCCAGCCGTGAGCCGGGGGCACCGAGGGCCCGAGCCCCGCCGGTGTGACCGGAGCTGGGCTTGTGCTGCTGCCCGCCCTCGGCACCGGGCTCTGATCCCCCCCCGGGATTTCTCCGGCGCTCCCTCGCTCCGCACAGAGCCCAGCCCGCTCTCGGCAGCCGCCCTCTCATCCCCGCCGCTTCCCGGAGCCCTGCCCGCAGCAGCGGCTCCCCCCGGGCAAATGTCACNGTGGCTGCCCCTGAATCCCTGGCAGTGCCCAAGGCCAGGTTGGACACTGGGGCTGGGAGCAGCCTGGGACAGTGGGAGGTGTCCCTGCCATGGCAGGAGTGGAACAAGATGAGTTTTGAGGTTTCTCCCATCCCAAACCAGTCTGGGATTCTGTGATCTGGTGACACAACCAGACGTCAGCTAGATCCTCCACTCTAAACAGAAGGAGGTTGAGGGGCTGGGAGAGGAGCTGTGGTTTGGGAAGCCTGGATGCTGTGGCCTCAGCTTTCCTGCACAGCAGGAGCCTGTCAGAGCCTCACACCGGGAAAACAGCAGCTGAAGATAAGGACAAATAAGAGAGAGTGAAAACAGCAGGAGAAAAAAATTTCTCAGCTGCAAAATCCTCAGTAACACTCCTAAACAAGATTGGCTCGGTGCAGCCCCGAGTGCTGAGGCACTGGGAAGAGGCGGCTCGGAGAATCCCCGGTCACTGCCCGGGCTTTGAGCTGATCCCCGCAGGCGGGCAGTGCTCGGTGCCGGTGCCGGTCCTGGCAGGCGGGCAGTGCTCGGTGCCGGTGCCGGTCCTGGCAGGCGGGCAGTGCTCGGTGCCGGTGTTTGCAGGCGGGCAGTGCTCGGTGCCGGTGCCAGTCCTGGCAGGCGGGCAGTGCTCGGTGCCGGTGCCGGTCCTGGCAGGCAGGCAGTGCTCGGTGCCGGTGCCGGTCCTGGCAGGCGGGCAGTGCTCGGTGCCGGTGTTTGCAGGCGGGCAGTGCCCCGTGCCTGTGCCGGTGCCGGGCACGGCCGCCCGGTCTCCCCTGCACCCGCAGAGGGGCGGCTGCTCCCGCCAGCCCAGCTGCGCCTGCGGGGCGATGCGGAGCCAGCCGTGAGCCGGGGGCACCGAGGGCCCGAGCCCCGCCGGTGTGACCGGAGCTGGGCTTGTGCTGCTGCCCGCCCTCGGCACCGGGCTCTGATCCCCCCCCGGGATTTCTCCGGCGCTCCCTCGCTCCGCACAGAGCCCAGCCCGCTCTCGGCAGCCGCCTTCTCATCCCCGCGGCTTCCCGGAGCCCTGCCCGCAGCAGCGGCTCCCCCCGGGCAAATGTCACCCGTACCCAATGAAGCAGACCCCGAGGTGCCGCGAATGGATCCCAGGATTCTCATTTTCCTGCTCTACGTGATGATCCTGCACGAGCTGGTGAGCGGCTGGATGGAGTACCAGAAGCAGATGGCCAAGCCAAAGAAGCAGGCGGGTCCGGTGTGGTCCTCCAGGTGAGTTGCTGCCTGGTCTGTCCCCAAAGGGGCACATCGGGGATGTTTGGATGGGGAGGATTGTTTTTGTGTGCATCCATCGGTCCTGATAGATGTGTCTGTCTGTCTGTCTGCCGGGCATTAATGCACTGGGGGGATTAAAGTCTGTTAATCCTTTGAGCCTGCATTGTCTGAGCATCCCCTGCGTTTGACACGCTTGCAGATAAACACGCCTGTCATTTGCCTGGGGCTTTTTTTGGGATTTTTTCCAGTGGAAATGTGCTGTAACTCAGCATATTTGCTGTGACTCAGGTTCCCAATCACCAGACCTGGAAGAGAAAAATGTGGGTAGCACAAGGAGCTACGCTTCATGCATGATATTCATCAATGAGGCACCAGCCTCCAGAGACTGCTTGCAATCAGAGTATTTCATGTTAAATCACTACCGTGCATGTCACTATCTCTCTGTCTCCTCCCACTCCCTGGGCTGTGCCCACTACACC
This sequence comes from Irena cyanogastra, assembly GCA_013397155.1. Classification (NCBI taxonomy): domain Eukaryota; kingdom Metazoa; phylum Chordata; class Aves; order Passeriformes; family Irenidae; genus Irena; species Irena cyanogastra. Next base: position 45,237 of record VWZV01008310.1, read on the forward strand.
AATCCCTTGTTTTCTGCCCGACAACAAAAATGAGCTGGAGAAACAAGGGCAATTAATGAAAAATGCTGCGTATCTTTAAAATTCAGATCTGTTCCTGCAAATATTGTTCACATGTAACAGTGTTTGGGGTCATGGTTGGCTTGGCTAGGGTCTTATCAGGAAGAATATCTGGACATCAGGCAGTCCTTATCTTCCATCAGCCCTGGGATTAGGGAATCACACCTCAAAATCCACCTCCTGCCAGACCTCAGGCCATGGCACACCAACCCCTCAGAGCTTTGGACCTAAAAATGTGCCCGTGACCCAGTTTGCTGCAGGTCTGGCTGCTGCAGCTCGAGTGCACAGAGCTCTCAGCTCAATCCTTATCCTAATCCTCTGATGTGCATCATTCCCAGCCACAATTCCAGCCCTGCTGTGCCTGGTGCTGCACAAACACCCCCAGAGGTGTCTCCACTGATAAAACTCCCAGAGAAAGCAGTGGTGTGAGGATGCTCCCAGCCCCTTCATCCACAGCTCAGGAATACAATCCCTGGCTGGATTTCCAGACCAGCAGAGCTCAGCTGCACCTTGTGCAAGTGGAATGATCAGCACTGGGAGCACTGCCATGGGTGGAGACTGCACAGAATTAGATTGAATGGGATGGGGCTGGCTGGGTTCTGATCGAGGTCACAGGCAGATTTCCTCGCTGTCTCCAAGGCAGAGTGCAGGGAGGAATTGGGACACAACTTACACTGAGCTCTGGGGCACCCTGAGGCCAGAGAGAAAACCTAACTGAGTTATTTGGTTTACTCAAAGCCACCAAACAATTTGCATCAAGCAGCCAGAATAATGTTGCAAGATAGGGGTTTTTAAAGAAAATTAGGTACCCTGTCAAAACCAAAAATCCCAAAGAGCTGCCACCTCACTCAGCCACACTTTGGGATGTGGGACCAAGCTGGATGATCTGTGCAGGGCTCCACATGCTGGAGACATCCCAGCCCTCTCCATCTGAGCTGGGTATGCAGCCCACCCTGCTCCTGCTGCTCCTCCAGCTGCCCCCAGCTTGGGAAAGCAGAGCCACCAGGTCTGTGTGGATCACCTGGATCATTCACATATTGCACCATAAGCAGGGGAAGCTCTGTGACCCAGAGAACTGCAGAGTCACAGGAGGAACTGGGATCCTTTCAGAGGAATCAGGACTGTCCCTGGTTCTGGTCTAGCCTGGGCTCACACACCCCTGCTGCAGTAAAGCTGAGCTGATCTTTACTGCTGAGCCCATGAGGTTTCCAGTGCCCAGAGAGCACAGCTGGAACCAGATGTTCATCCTTCACTTTGGTCCTGGGCTCAGGAAGTGCTCAGAAACAGCAGCCACATCTGCAGCCTGCTTGTCCATGGAGTTCAAGCTGTGGCTCAGCAGTGGGAAAAAGCTTCCTCATGCCTTGCACCGGGCCAGGACCAGCACAGCACCTGCTCCAGAGCCAGGACAGGGACCTGGGACACCCAGGCCAGCCCTGTGGCAGTGGCAGTGCAGCCTCGGAAGGGCTGGTGCCATCTCCAGCCAGGAGGAACCACAGCGAGGGGCTGGTGTGATCTGGGACTCAAGGATTACAGGATTTTAGGAAGGGTTTGCAGGCACTGCCAAGGCAGCCACCCAAAACCTTCCTGTAAGAGCTTAAACCCTGAGGTGAGAGCAAGGCAGAGCTCCTGGGATGAGCTGGGTGAGGGCACTCTGCTTCCCAGCACAGCCTGGAGCTGGGCCAGTACTGAGCAGGTGAGGCTCCATCCTGAGTGCCCCCTCCCCAGCCTGAACAGGTAATTAACATCAAAACCAATTAGGAAATTCAGCTATAAAGCAGCGAGCTAATTAGGAATTAGGACAGGAGGGTGCTCTCTGCTCTCTCTTGGCTGTAGTCTCAGCCCAGGCAGATTTCAGGGCTTTTCCTCCTTTCGTGGCTGTTGAATAGTAACAGGCTCTGTTGTGAGGCAGCTTTTTCTCACGTTCACAGCTTTTCCACAGCTCCGGCTTCCTCCGCTCCTGGAGTGGCTGGCGGCTCCCCCGCCCTGCTCCATTCACCAGCCCCTGTCCCTGCTCGCCTTCCTGCAGGGCTGCGGGCAGGGGAATGCAGCCTGGGATCCCGGGCTGGGCTGGGCTGGGCTGGAAGAGACCCTAAAGGCCACTTCACTGCCCCCCAGGGTCACTTGGGCAGACTGCTCCCAGTCCCAGAGTCCAGCCTGGCCTTGGGCACTGCCAGGGATCCAGGGGCAGCCCCAGCTGCTCTGGGCACCCTGTGCCAGGGCCTGCCCACCCTGCCAGGGAACAATTCCTAATTCCCAATATCCCATCCATCCCTGCCCTCTGGCAGTGGGAGCCATTCCCTGTGTCCTGTCCCTTCATCCCTTGTCCCCAGTCCCTCTCCAGCTCTTCTGGAGCCCCTTCAGGCCCTGTAAGGGGCTCTGAGCTCTCCCTGGAGCCTTCTCCCCTCCAGGTGAGCACCCCCAGCTCTCCCAGCCTGGCTCCAGCCCTGGAGTAGCTCCGTGGCCTCCTCTGGACAATGTTTATTGATGAAGCTGCTGGGGATCACAGGACAAGAGACTGAGCAGGATCTAGAAAGGGGAGAGCTCTCTGATCACCAGAGATCACCATGGACAGCCCTCTTGGCAGGAATGGGCAGGGGCTGTGCTTCACCCCCAGTGAGTGTCACCCCAAATTCCTGCAGGCACTGCTGTGCCCACATCACCCTCTGCACTGGCAGCACAAGATGCACGTCTGCTGGGCCAGTCTTTTGCCAGCTTTGCAAATGTAGATGTGAAAAGGGGCACTGAAGGTGGTAGTCAGGAGGGAGGAGAGAAAAGCCTGGACACAGTGCCCAGGGAGAGGAGAAATGCCTAGAGCAGGTGGGTCTGAGTGCTCAGTTATCCCAGAGGAGCTCCAGGTGAATCCCACTGCTGCTGCAGCTGAGCCAGCTCTGTGACACTGCCCCGTCTGCACGTGATGTGGTGAATCCTGGTGTGCTTGTTCATGGGATGTTGGTTCAGCCCCTGAGAGAACCCGGGCTGGCAAAATCCCAAAGAAGTGCCAGGAGTGCACATGGTTTGCTTTAGAGGTTTTAAGGAACACTGCTCAAAGACACTGGAGGTTCTCAAGGAGGTTGGTTCCAGTGGCCCCTGGCCAGGGGGGGCTCTGAGGGTTTGTGGGGTTCTGTTTAGGGGGTTCTGAGCTGCACCTGTGGTTCAGCAGCTCTTTCCAAGACCTCCAGCAGCCGGGGCAGGGACGTTCCCCTCACCCATCAGGGGCACAGCCCTGGCACAGGCTCAGCCCTGATTCTCTGCCCACCTTGAGCACCAGGGCTGCAGCAGGATCCAGCACCCGATCCTTCGGCACCAGCGGTGCTGAACCAAAATTCCCCGTCCTTTTAGGAGCCTCCACAGGGTGGAGGCTGCTTTCTCTGGGGCTTTTATCCATGGAGACACTTCTGGGGGTGTTTGTGCTGCACCAGGCACAGCAGGGCTGGAATCGTGGCTGGGAGCGATGCACATCAGAGGGTTAGGATAAGGACTGAGCTGAGAGCTCTGTGCACTGGAGCAGATGTGCCCCAGCCCTGTCCCAGGGCAGTAACGATGTCTCGCTTTGTTCCTCAGCAGCAGCAGCCCCAGGGCAGCCCCCTCCGGCCTCTCCCGGCCCCTGGTGCACTCGGTGCGCAGGGAGCGCGCCCGGGACTGGAGGAAGCCGGGCAGGATCGTCCGCAAAGCCTGAGCTCAGCGGGAGAGGCTGCCGGCCACAGGAGCCCGCTCGGGGTCCGCAGCGCCTCCCACACCGACAGCATCCTCCGGGCATCTGCGCCCTGCAGCTTGCCGGGCTGAGAGGGAACGAGCCCCTTCCTCCTGGAATCCGTCCCTGCCATGGAGCACCGCGATAGCCCGAGCTGGGACGAGGATTTTGCCACACAACAACAACAAGTGACTTTTCTTTCTTCTTCCCCAAGGGCTGAGTGGATGGAGAGCAGGTTTCCCAGGGGGGAAATGGAATTTGCTCCTGCATGGGCAGCCCTGGGAAGACTCCCGGTGGTTTCAGGCTCCTCTCCTCCCGCTCCAGGGCTGCGTGGCCAGTCAGCAGCATTTCCCAAAGTGGCTGGAAAACCTTCAGGGTCCACTTTGTCACCAGTCCCAGGAGGAGCTGCCTCCCCTGGGACACCCAGAAGTGACAGCACTTTGGGAATGCTGGCTCCCTGTTAAATCTCATGCATTAAGAGCCTGCAATTTTTTTTTCTGCTTTTCCTCACCTTTGTTAAATGAGTAGCTCCAGGGAAGAGGAGGGAAAATGTCCTGAAACAGTGACTCAGAGTCACCAAATGCAATTTACTGCACTGGCCTTGTAATTAGCATTTTTGGAGACTTCCCAGCAGCTGAGGCAAATAAATGTAAGAGGCACTTTCTAATGAGCAGATAGGTGGGGAAGGAATACAGTCGTGCTCTTTAGACTCTGCTGTTTAGGCATAAAATCAGATTTTAGAGGCAAAAGTCAGTGGTGCATCCTGCAGCCCACAGAGCTGGAATCGTGGAGCACGGGAGGGATTGTGACACTGGGCTCTGACAGCAGCTGCCCATGGCCAAACTGCTCCTTATTTGCTGAACATAACGTTTGGTTCAAACACAGCCTGTTTTCCTCGTTGCCAACCATTTGTGAGCCTGACTCAGGCTCACAGATGCATTATCCAGAAGCAGATAGGAAGGGGAGCTGGAATAGATTATGCATTCATTATCCAGAAGTAGCCACCAGATACATTTGCACATTTGTCTGCTGCTCAGTTGTTTGCAAATCGCTCCTGGTGGTTGATGCTGTGTTTGTTCAGTCACCCAGGGCTAGAAGTTCCCAATCCTCTCTCCCAGGCAGGCTGGATCAGTGACTTGGATGTAAATCTCTGCTTTCACCTAGAGGAGATGAAGTTTCTACCTTAAAGTTCATGTCTTGTGTCGAGATGGCTTTGAAAAAGGAGGCAGAAATAGCTGTGAACAGTTTCTGCACATTTCAAAGCAGAAATTGTGCCTCAGCTCTGGGGCACTGGGGCTGTTCCCCTGCCCTGATCCACACAGGCACAAGTGACAGCAACAGATGGAGATGTCAGGAGGGAAAACATCCAGGAACTGTTCCTGTGTGCCGGGGGAATTTGCTTCTCTGGAGCTGAGTGTGTCTGGGGGATGTTCTCCCCACTCTTCTGCCAGAGCCTGGCTGAGTTTGGGAGCTCTGGCTGTGGAAAAAGGGTTTGAATGAATTCCTGCAGTGGGGCAGGGCAGGGCTGGCCCTGGGGCCATGCTGGGCTCCCAGCCTCAGCAGGACAGACAGACTGAGCAGGGACAGAGAGATGCACCTCTAAGGAAGGGTGAAGGGCCAGGACTGCCTTGCCCTGATGATCACACGTTGGATTTATCCTGTAAATACAATATTGTTTACTCCCAATAAACTCTTTTACATACACAGACCTCAGACTGTCTCTGCTCTCATTCAGCCTTGTGTCTCTGCTGGTTTTGGCTTTCCCAGCCTGGGACCCACTGGAGGTGTTGGCTGCAATCTGGTGGTTATCCAATATGGATAAAAGCTGAATTTGTAGCACAAATGTTCATGTTCTCATCCTTTATGCAGAGGAACCCAGGACTGCCAACCAGAGCCTGGTTTTGATGGTTGTAGGTTTGGTTGTAGGTTTGTTTTGGGCTTTTTTAATATCCAGATCACTCTGCAGCTCTGCTGGAGAAAGTCCTGCCCAGGGAATGTACCCTGGGGTGGGAGCTGGTGATGGTGGAGAGCTGAGGAGCCAGCAGCCTGCAGTGGTGTGGGCCCCAGAGCCCCGAGGGAGTGCTGACACCCAAAGCTGGCCCAGACCCTGTAAGCACTCACTTCCCCTTGGCATTTGGGCTGACCAATGGTCCAGGGGGAGGAGGACACAGCCAAGGGTGGCCAGGGGACACCTGTGTGTACCTTCACCCCCTTTGGGTGTGGCTCTGCACCCCTCAGCACCCCTGGACACACATTTCCCCATGCAGGAGAGGGGATGGCTCCTCAGCAAGGAAAGGCTGTGCTGTGATGTCACAAGACACAGGGAATGCCTAAAATCCCCCTCATGTGCTGTAAGCAGCAGTGCCTCTGACCCAAAACCAGCACAGCCACTGCACTGAGCTGTTTGCTCCAAAAGAAGACACATGCCCCAAAATACCCAAAAATCCCCAAGAACCAGCACTTTATGGATGCTGCAGGTCACCATGTGCAGCTTCCCCCAAGGGGAACAGGGGAAGTCACCTCCTGTGGCTTCAGCTGGGGCACCAGGCTGTGGGGGCTGTTGGCTCTGCTCAAAATAGACTCTGTGGGCTGCACCCTAAGCCACACTTTAGTCAGGAACTTCCTTTTTAACTTGAATTTCAGTTTGCAGCCCTTTCACAGTGAGTCAGTGAAAGCCCCGGTCGTGCTGGAGCTGCTCACAGGAGAGCTCAGGGAGGCTTTAAACCATCAAGTTTGGGCCATCCTTGGATTAACCTGCCTGCAGGGACTGTTCCCACCAGGTCCCAAAGAGTTCCTTGGGATGGAGCACGGGGATTTCACTCTCTGGGCTTTTACCCTCAGCTGTGGAGCTGTCCTGGCTGACAGAGCAAAGAGCTGGTGTCACTGAAGGTGGAGCAGCTTCACAGGCTGGGCTTGGATCTGCTGGAGTCACGCTGGAGATCATCTTCTGAACACCTCAGCAAAGCTCTCTTGGGATTGCCTCCTGCCTAGGAAGGCATTTTCAGAAATTCCCATTTCTGACCTCCCATCTGGTGCTTGTTTGGGGCATTTGGTGTGACCTGGAGACACGTCTCTGCACCCACAGCTCTCGATGCCACCACCCTGCAGTCCTGAGCCGAACTGCACCCACCCACCCACCCTCCCTCACCTGCTGGGTGTCAGTGCTGCAGCTGAGGTCCAGCCAGGAGCTGCAGCCCCTGCTGGTGCCAGGTTCTGCCCTGGAGGGCACAGCTGCTCACATTTACTGGTGTCTGCAGCAGCTGGCAGCCCTGAGTGCCCAGCCCAGCTGCTGGTTTGGGAAGTGATGTCAGCCAGCCCTGCTGAGCTCTGCACCCCTCGATGTTTCCTCTGGGCTGGTCCCTGCTCTCAGCAGGGCCAAACCTCCCCTCCACCACCTCCAGCCTCAACCGTGCTCGGCTCTCGGAGTCTCCAAGCCCAGAGGCTCCTGCTTTTGGGGCATTTTGAGCAAAACCCAGCTGTTTTGGTAAACTTGCTGCTGCTTTTGCTGCCTGCAGTTTTCTGAGCTGCTGGAGTTTCACTGCTGAAATCAGCCGGGGGCCCGGAGCCTCCTCCTGCCCATCCCTCCCTGCCTGGGGAGCCTGGAGGAGCTGCTGCTGCTCTGCTGTGCCTGCACGGGGGCCTGGCCCTCGTGGGAGGACGGGGTAAGTGTCTCCTGTGTGCTTCATTCCCATCCTGCCTTCCCAGGAATTATTGCTAAAGGCAAAGCTTTCCATGGGTGTCGCCCCAGCACTGCTGGGCTTTGTCAGGGCTGCAGGGGAAGAGGATTTTTACATAAAGGCTGGGAAATGCTCAGAGCTGGAGCTGGGTGTGGATCCTGATTCTTCCCCTTCACATCCAGATCGGCTCTGATTGAAAAAATCACAGAATCCCTGACTGGTTTGGGTTAAAAGGGACCTTAAAGCTTCTGTTCCACCCCCTGCCATGGCAGGGACATCTCCCACTGTCCCAGGCTGCTCCAAGCCCTGTCCAGCCTGGCCTTGGACACTGCCAGGGATGGGGCATTTTTTCTGCTGCTCTCCAGGCAAGTCTGGGACTAATGGTTTGTGTGATTTCACCTCCAAGTTAAGCAAAAAGTAACTATTTTTTTCTGCTTTGCCTTGTTAAATTAAATACAGTTTCAAATTCTGTAGTAATTTCTAGGTGTTTCCATCTTACCACTCAAAATTCTTCCTCTCACTGAGAGTACAGATCCTCTGCCTCTTTCATTAAGAAATTATTGCATGTATTAAAGCTTGCTTTCTACAGAGTAGGCATTGGAGCCAGGCTATGGCTGCTGGGGGGGAAACAAAGCCCATGGCCTTGGGGATTTTTGTCACCCTGAGCTGGTTGCTGTCACAGTTTTGGGTAGAAAAGAAAGGACCCACTTGTTGCCAGCTCTCTGCTGTGGGCTGGGATTCTGCAGCTTTGTGGATGATGGTGCCAGAAGGCAGCAACAAAATATTATCAAAAAGCCTTGATTTAGAAAGGCTCACTTTTTGGGAAGGGCAGTGAAAGGCAGAGGAAAGCAAAGGGTTAAAAGCTGCCATAGCCCTGCCTGTGTTAGGAGCCACTGTCCTTAGCAAACATTAATCAGCATTCCCGAAGCCTCCGGGCTGGACTCCCAAATTTACCAGAATTAAAGGGTTAAAGGCCACACTGAGGGACCACCGCCCTGTTGGAGCCCTGCTGGGGACACGGTGGCTCTCAGCACCTCCCGAGCTGCTCCAGCTCCTCCTGCCACCATCGCCGCGAGCACGGGCAAGGGGCAGGCTCACTTGAGGTACCTCTGGCTGCCCAAACCAGGAGAGAGCAAACAAACAGCCCTCAGGCTGTGTCCTGCCGGGAATGTCCCTCGGGAATGTCCCTCGTCCCTCGGGATGGGGCGCAGAGAGCATCATTCCACAGAGCCCTTGTCCCACAGCGGCCCTGGGCATTTTGGGGAGGTGCTGGGATGTGCCACCGTGAGCAGCGATGGGCACCAGAGCCAGGCTGTAAATCCAAGTGCTTGAAGAAAACCACGGTGTGATTTCAGCACCAGCCACAGGTGAATGTGAGGCTGACAAGCGGCCAGGGAGGTTCCACAGCTGGGGAACGGGCTGAAAATGTGCTGCCCAAAAAGGGTCCCTGCCAGCAGAGCTGCTGCTGCCGTGCCAGCTCATCCCTCACCCCCTGTCCTGCTGCCAGCAGGGGCCTGGCACAGCCTGGGGCACCTGGGGCTGCCCTCAGTGCAGGGAGCAGCCTGGCAGGATGCTGTGCCCCAGCCAGCCCCCAGCTCCTGCTGCAGACGCCCTGGGAGCCAAGCAGGAACAGCATCAGCTGTTTGATCGTCCTCCCCAGCACTGAGGGGTGCTGAACATTTCCTGTGCAGCCCTTCCTCCTTCCTTTGTGCACAGTCCTGCTCTGGGGTAGGGCGGCCTCACCTCCGGCGCTGGGGCACCACGAGGTAGGAAAGATTTTAAAATATTATGAAAAATATGTTGAACCATCAGAGAGTGTCCAAAGGAGGCAATGAAGGTGGTGAAGGGCCTTGAGGGGAACTCTGTGAGGAGCAGCTGAGGGCACTGAGGGGAGACTCATTGCAGTCACAATTTCCTCATGAGAGGAAGAGGAGGGGCAGGCACTGATCTCTGGGACAGGGACAGGGACAGGGGCCAGGGGATGGCTGGAGCTGGGCCAGGGCAGCTCAGGCTGGAGAGCAGGGAAAGGTTCTTCCCCCAGAGGGTGCTGGCACTGCCCAGGCTCCCCAGGGAATGGGCACGGCCCCGAGGCTGCCAGAGCTCCAGGAGCGTTTGGACAGCGCTGCCAGGGATGGACAGGGTGGGGTTGGTGGGGGTCTGGGCAGGGCCAGGGGCTGGGCTGGGTGATCCTGGGGGTCCCTCCAGCTCAGGAGATTCTGTGGTGCCAAGCAAGACTCAGCAGGTTTGACTCTGACTCCCACAGGGCTGTGGATTTGCACTGAAAAGCGAGATGGGCCCTTGCAGCTGCCAGCAGTCCTGTGGGGGCAGAATGCAGAGTAAGCAGCTTTTGGCCACAGGTCCTCAGATCAGAGATCTTTGGAAAGATAATGAATGCATTCCTGGTGCTTTCTCCTGCCTGCTGTGGCCTCCTGCAGGCCCTCTGGTGCCCTGTGAAGTCCTGGGCCATGTCCTGGCACCTCTGGCATGGAGCCCTTGCCTTCAGCATGAGCTGGGTGCTCGCCCTGGCATCGCCCTCCCCGATTTCTGTGCTTGGTGCTGACAGCTCTGAGCAGCTCTGCTGTCTCACTCCACACCTGCAGGGCACCACTGGGTGTGCAAGACCCAGGAGCAAGCCCAGACGTTGCTGGGAGATCTCGTGGGGCACCTGATAGAGATCCAGACCCAGAGCTTCCTCCTCCTGCCCTGCCCCAGAGCTCCCAGGAGCAGCACTGCAGGGCCTTGGGGTTTCTCTCTGTTCCTCCAGTGCTGCTGAGGGCTTGTTCTGTGGGCAGGGACTCCCTGGGCTGTAAGGAAGCTCTGGCCAGGCACCTCTCCTGCCTGCACTGGTGGCTGGATCTCCCAAATGTGGGACTCTTTACACTGCTGAAGTCCCAGACCTCGTTGGATGCAAGGGGTAAGCAGGGGAAGAATTTGCAATCAAAGTCATAAATCATGGGAAAGTCCAGCAAAAATTGCCATTCTCCTGCCTGTGAGTATTTTGTGGTTTTTCTGTTCCCTCAGGATCAGGGTCTGTGCAGGTCTGGATCCAGCACCCCAGCACAAGGGAAAATAACCCACATTCAGTCTCTTGGCTACCCAGAGCAGCTCCTGTTGGAGTGATCCAAACTGTGGGAAAGCAGGGAATGAAATGGGACTAGAACAGGAGCTAGGGGGAGGAAATGCTCCCTAGGTTAGGCAAGAGCTTGGAAGTCGGGGTTGATTTTTAGGATTTGCTGTAAACTCAACCCATGAGCATGACACAGGATCCACCTTTCCCTTCTCCATCCCTCAGATTGGTCTCAATTGTGCTTCCCTTCTGCATCTTGCCTCTTTCAATGGAAAACCTGCAGTTCACAGAGAAGCTGGGATTTGCTTTTTGCATCAGCAGAGCTGGGCACACAGAGCTGGCTCTGCTCTGGGTTTCTGGGAAATGCTGCAGTGAGTGCTGCTGGGAGAGGATGGCAGGAAGCAATTCCACATCTCCCAAGAGGAGCTGGATAATGTTGGGATTTTCATCAAGGTTTTTGTTCTCAGTACCCCATTCTGGGTTTGGAGTCTGCCCTAATGTAACCCTACAAATAAACTGTTTATCCTAGAACCTGGTGGCAAGGACAGGGCAGAAGTGACTGATGACAGATTTGTTTTCTAACTTGGCTTCTCTGTACTAATTAATTCCTTGATTAATCCCCACCTGCCTGGCTCCCCAGGGTTGCTGTGAAGCTTAATTGAATTTGTGGCTCTCATGCACCTGGCAAGCTCAGAGGAAAGGTGTTGTTCCCTGCTGTCAAACACTCTTGTTGGATAAATCCTGTCACCAGCAAGCTGCACCTTGGATCTGGGCTCTTGCTTGGGTGAGGAAATACTTTTGGATTAGTGGTTTGATGAATAAATAAGAGGATATTTGTATATATCTGTGGAAAAAGTTTCTGTCCCCGTACCCACATTTGCCAAAGTGGCAGCAAACAAATGAGGCCTCAAATTTCAACATTCAGCTGAGCAAGAGATGGGGAGGAACTGAATCAGGATAATCCCTTTTTATTCCACCAGGGAGCATAACTCTAATGGTTTTGGTACTAAACACTTCTGCAGGCCAGCAGTCACCTTTTGATTCTTAACTAAGTGTTCCTTAGGGATTCCCTCGGGACAGGCAGCTGTGAAACCCAGAATTGTTCCCAGGCATGGCAAATAACAAGGAATTAAAACATATCTACAGTCCTGCAAGCAGTGCTAGCTCAGGCTACATTTAAACCCTGCCCTAAGCACCCTCAAAACCCTTGTTTTTCCTCAGTTGGAGCAGTTACTCAGCANATATGACACCAGGCTGGCTGCACCCATGGGATGCTGCCCTGCCTGGGGGCTCTTGGGAAAGATTTATTCCTCTGAGGTGGAAGGGACCTTGTGAGGCCACCCAGTCCAAACTCCTGCTCAGGCAGGGTCAGCCAGAGAGGATTGTCACGTCCAGGTGGCTTTTGAGCATCTCCAAGGATGGAACACCATCTCCCTCAGGCAGCACCTGGCAGCTCAGGTTCCATCACCTTTGTTGGTGGCTCATGCTCAGCTCAGGGTCCTCCAGGACCCCCAGGTTCTTTCCTGCCTTTCCCTGGTCCCCCTCCATCCAGCATGTGCTTGTCCCTCTCTGAAACAGAACTTTTTATTTCCTCCCTGTTGAACTTTGTAAGATTCCTGCCTCCCCATTCCCAGCCTGTCCAGGTCCCTCTGGCACATTACCCATCTCTCCCAGTTTGGTGNTGTCTCACTCCACACCTGCAGGGCACCACTGGGTGTGCAAGACCCAGGAGCAAGCCCAGACGTTGCTGGGAGATCTCGTGGGGCACCTGATAGAGATCCAGACCCCGAGCTTCCTCCTCCTGCCCTGCCCCAGAGCTCCCAGGAGCAGCACTGCAGGGCCTTGGGGTTTCTCTCTGTTCCTCCAGTGCTGCTGAGGGCTTGTTCTGTGGGCAGGGACTCCCTGGGCTGTAAGGAAGCTCTGGCCAGGCACCTCTCCTGCCTGCACTGGTGGCTGGATCTCCCAAATGTGGGACTCTTTACACTGCTGAAGTCCCAGACCTCGTTGGATGCAAGGGGTAAGCAGGGGAAGAATTTGCAATCAAAGTCATAAATCATGGGAAAGTCCAGCAAAAATTGCCATTCTCCTGCCTGTGAGTATTTTGTGGTTTTTCTGTTCCCTCAGGATCAGGGTCTGTGCAGGTCTGGATCCAGCACCCCAGCACAAGGGAAAATAACCCACATTCAGTCTCTTGGCTACCCAGAGCAGCTCCTGTTGGAGTGATCCAAACTGTGGGAAAGCAGGGAATGAAATGGGACTAGAACAGGAGCTAGGGGGAGGAAATGCTCCCTAGGTTAGGCAAGAGCTTGGAAGTCGGGGTTGATTTTTAGGATTTGCTGTAAACTCAACCCATGAGCATGACACAGGATCCACCTTTCCCTTCTCCATCCCTCAGATTGGTCTCAATTGTGCTTCCCTTCTGCATCTTGCCTCTTTCAATGGAAAACCTGCAGTTCACAGAGAAGCTGGGATTTGCTTTTTGCATCAGCAGAGCTGGGCACACAGAGCTGGCTCTGCTCTGGGTTTCTGGGAAATGCTGCAGTGAGTGCTGCTGGGAGAGGATGGCAGGAAGCAATTCCACATCTCCCAAGAGGAGCTGGATAATGTTGGGATTTTCATCAAGGTTTTTGTTCTCAGTACCCCATTCTGGGTTTGGGGTCTGCCCTAATGTAACCCTACAAATAAACTGTTTATCCTAGAACCTGGTGGCAAGGACAGGGCAGAAGTGACTGATGACAGATTTGTTTTCTAACTTGGCTTCTCTGTACTAATTAATTCCTTGATTAATCCCCACCTGCCTGGCTCCCCAGGGTTGCTGTGAAGCTTAATTGAATTTGTGGCTCTCATGCACCTGGCAAGCTCAGAGGAAAGGTGTTGTTCCCTGCTGTCAAACACTCTTGTTGGATAAATCCTGTCACCAGCAAGCTGCACCTTGGATCTGGGCTCTTGCTTGGGTGAGGAAATACTTTTGGATTAGTGGTTTGATGAATAAATAAGAGGATATTTGTATATATCTGTGGAAAAAGTTTCTGTCCCCGTACCCACATTTGCCAAAGTGGCAGCAAACAAATGAGGCCTCAAATTTCAACATTCAGCTGAGCAAGAGATGGGGAGGAACTGAATCAGGATAATCCCTTTTTATTCCACCAGGGAGCATAACTCTAATGGTTTTGGTACTAAACACTTCTGCAGGCCAGCAGTCACCTTTTGATTCTTAACTAAGTGTTCCTTAGGGATTCCCTCGGGACAGGCAGCTGTGAAACCCAGAATTGTTCCCAGGCATGGCAAATAACAAGGAATTAAAACATATCTACAGTCCTGCAAGCAGTGCTAGCTCAGGCTACATTTAAACCCTGCCCTAAGCACCCTCAAAACCCTTGTTTTTCCTCAGTTGGAGCAGTTACTCAGCATTTAGTAACTCCAGTAAAATCCTTCATTCCAGACACGTTTGATTTAAAGGAGCTTTTGGGAACGTGGTCCCTATTCACTTCGAGGAAAATGGTTTTGAGCTTGTAGTATTTTCAGGTGAATTCCTTGTGCCTTTCTGAGATGGATTTGTGTGCTTGTAGTGAGCATGCCCACACCATTCCTCGATTAATCCAGATTATCACTGCTGGTGGGGAATTAGGAACGGATCCTACAGCCAGAGCTCAGCGTTCCAGCAGGAAGTTACAGGTGCAAACGCTTCCTTCTGCACATTCCCTGCTTTTCCCACAACCCCTCCTGCCCAGAAGCATCAGCTATTTGCATATTAACACTGATAATGAGCACTGGGAGCGTTTCATGATGTCAGAGCCCCGTGGCTACCGGGGAGGAGGCTCGAGGCTGCTGCCATGGGGCTGGGGAAGCCCTGGGTGCAGGGCTGGGCATCTGTCCCAGCCTTGCTGTGGGATGCCAGCGGTGCCAGGCTGGTGTGTGGGCAGCCAGAGACTCCTGCCCAGCAGGAACAGTGGCCATTTACCCTCATTTTTAGGCGGTGACTTGCAAAGGTGCTTCCTGTTGCTGAGCTGGCAAAGCCTCAGCAGAGTGGGGCTGGCCGTGCCCTGCGAGAACTCATCCAGGCTGGGGGAGATGGAGGTGTAGAAAATGTTTAAAGTTTGATNACACCATCTCCCTCAGGCAGCACCTGGCAGCTCAGGTTCCATCACCTTTGTTGGTGGCTCATGCTCAGCTCAGGGTCCTCCAGGACCCCCAGGTTCTTTCCTGCCTTTCCCTGGTCCCCCTCCATCCAGCATGTGCTTGTCCCTCTCTGAAACAGAACTTTTTATTTCCTCCCTGTTGAACTTTGTAAGATTCCTGCCTCCCCATTCCCAGCCTGTCCAGGTCCCTCTGGCACATTACCCATCTCTCCCAGTTTGGTGCCAACAGCAAAAATTGTCAAAAGGACATTCTGCCCCTCATCCAGGTCACTAAGGAAGATGTTACTCTGGCCTGGAGCCAGGATTCCTAGGATTGAGCCCTGGGATGCAGAATCAGTCACTGGCTGCCAACTAAACCTCGTGCCACCATCACCACCCAACCACTCCTCCAGATTTCAATCCACTCACCCACTGCCCCTCCAGCCCCAACAGCTCAGACCCCAAGAGAGAGGGCTCCAAATCACCAAACCAGTTTTGCAGTGTTGGAGGGGATGAGCTGCATTTTCAAGTTCATTTTGCACCCAAAACAGCTGGAAAATTGACATGGGAAGATCTGCAGGTCAGTCAGTCATCAAGGGTGACTTGCAGGGAGCAGAGGCTGGAAACTGAAAGGCCACATCCCCTGTGACCTGCCAGCCAGGACCTTGGTGGCTTTTCCTGCTCTGAGCACAAACAGAAGCAGTTTAAAAGCTCCTGTCCTGGCAAGAGGCCACTCGAGTCTGCCAGCACCTCCAGGGCTGCTCGCTGATGGAGGCGGAGCAGGATAAATATTTACAGGATGAATTTGTATGAAAAGGTGCCTTTGGGTGTCCCAGGCAGGAGTTTTTGTTAAAACCCCCCTGCCCATTGAAACCTGCCCCACTGGCCTGTGTTCAGCCTCACACTGAGCTGGCTTGTGGCCCCTGCTGGGGTCAGTCCCCCCAAAACCAGCAAAACCCATCCCAAATCCATTTTTGCTGGAAATGGAGTGATCAGTGACTGCTTTGTGCCTCAGTTTACCCCCAGAAGGTCCGTGTTCATTGTGATACCCAAGGGGGTACCAGGCTTTCCAAGCCCAGCCCAGCTAAAAAATGATGAACCAATCTCACCATGGCCATGAGATTGTCACACAGGTCCCTGGGGGATGTCCAGAGAAATTCCTGGTTTCTCCTCCTGCACCCCCTCCAGCTGGCTGGCAAGGGCCCATCCTTGTGCCTCAGTTTCCCTCCCTGCCCTCTGCTGAAGATCATCACCCATCCTGAGGAGGGGGAGCTGCCTCAGGGATTTCTCCCTCTGCTCAGGGGCCTGGGGGTGCTGATCCCATCCCGCTGCTGGGGCCATGGGGTGTGGCACGGAAGGTGACAACAGCTGGAGCTGGGAGGTGCCCTAGGGAGGAGCAGCCCTGGCCAGCCCCAGGGTGCTGCTGGAGCCTTGCTGGGAGCACTGGGACCTGCCTGATACGGGCCAAACACGGCGTTGTTGTGGCTTTCTGCAGAGGTGAGAGATGGGGACAGGGTCACAGGGTGCCCACGGGGCAGTGGGGCTCAGCCAGCAGTGCAGCCGTGCAGCCAGCTGTGCAGCCAGCAGTGCAGCCGTGCAGCCAGCAGTGCAGCAGTGCAGCAGTGCAGCCAGCAGTGCAGCAGTGCAGCCAGCAGTGCAGCCGTGCAGCAGTGCAGCCAGCAGTGCCCCTGGGACTGGCACTGTCCCAGCAGCAGCCCCAGGTGGCTGCTGAGCTCCCAGGGCCAGGAGCCAGACATGGCTCCCTGGCTCCTGCCCCCGTTGCTTTTCCAGGTCCACCCCTGATGGAGGCAGTGCTGCCACCAGGGCTGAGGAGTTGGTGGCACCTGGGGAGGGACCAGGAGGGGGTTCCTGTCCAGGGCTCCCCTTCTGCCCTGGCCTCACAGGACTGGGAGATCCTGGGAATGCTCCCTCAAAACCTGCTGTGCCCAGGCGTGGTGGCACCTACGGATGGCTATGGGGGGGGTGTCCCTTCCTCAGCAGGGTGCCACAGGCAGTGTCACTGTGGCTGATGCAGAGATGCCATTCCTGGCTGCAGATCCCACGGGTGGCACAATGCAATTCCCTGGTTCCCTCTTCCTGGGCTCTCCCAGTGGCTGCTCTGGCTCTGCTGCCTCCTTCCCACCTTCCCCCATCTTTCTCCCTCCTGCCCAGAGCTGGCTCAGGTATGAGCAGACACGTCCAGCCAGGTGTGAGGGACAGGGGCAGTGCCCGGAGCAGGGTCCTGCCCTGCCAGGCTGGCCTGGGTGGCACAAGCCCCAGAGTGGGTGTGGGGGGCACAAACCTCCCCTGGCTCTGGGGGGGAACCCTGGGGTCCCCAGTGCTGTGGGGCTCCCTCCAGGCTGGGCTGGGCTGGGTTTGGATGTCCAGGGCTGAGTGCTGTGGGGCAGGGGTGCTGGCCTCCCCCGAGCTGCCCTGGGCCTCATCCCTCCCCTGGGCCAGCCTCCCCCCTCTGGGCCTGCCTCCTCTTCCTCCTGCCAGGCCCCGGGAGGCTGAAGAGGGCCTGGGTGTGCACATGGGGCTGTTCTCTACAGAGAGACCCTCTGCACCCTCACTGCCAGCACCCGGCCGGGTCCCCCAGCAGGACAGCCCCAGCAGGGATCACTGCTCAGATGAGTGCTGTGCTGTGTCCTCCTCCTCCATCCAGGACAGCCCCAGCAGGGATCACTGCTCAGATGAGTGCTGTGCTGTGTCCTCCTCCTCCATCCAGGACAGCCCCAGCAGGGATCACTGCTCAGATGAGTGCTGTGCTGTGTCCTCCTCCTCCATCCAGGACAGCCCCAGCAGGGATCACTGCTCAGATGAGTGCTGTGCTGTGTCCTCCTCCTCCATCCAGGACAGCCCCAGCAGGGATCACTGCTCAGATGAGTGCTGTGCTGTGTCCTCCTCCTCCATCCAGGACAGCCCCAGCAGGGATCACTGCTCAGATGAGTGCTGTGCTGTGTCCTCCTCCTCCATCCAGGACAGCCCCAGCAGGGATCACTGCTCAGATGAGTGCTGTGCTGTGTCCTCCTCCTCCATCCAGGACAGCCCCAGCAGGGATCACTGCTCAGATGAGTGCTGTGCTGTGTCCTCCTCCTCCATCCAGGACAGCCCCAGCAGGGATCACTGCTCAGATGAGTGCTGTGCTGTGTCCTCCTCCTCCATCCAGGACAGCCCCAGCAGGGATCACTGCTCAGATGAGTGCTGTGCTGTGCCCTCCTCCTCCTCCAGCAGGACAGCCCCAGCAAGGATTCACTGCTCAGATGAGTGCTGTGCTGTGCCCTCCTCCTCCTCCAGCAGGACAGCCCCAGCAGGGATCACTGCTCAGATGAGTGCTGTGCTGTGTCCTCCTCGCCCAGCAGGACAGCCCCAGCAAGGATTCACTGCTCAGATGAGTGCTGTGCTGTGTCCTCCTCCTCCATCCAGGACAGCCCCAGCAGGGATCACTGCTCAGATGAGTGCTGTGCTGTGTCCTCCTCCTCCATCCAGGACAGCCCCAGCAGGGATCACTGCTCAGATGAGTGCTGTGCCGTGCCCTCCTCCTCGCCCAGCCAGGGCAGGACCGGGGCCAGGCGCGCTGAGACTCCGCAGCTGTGCAAGTGTCCCTGTCCCCAGGCCATGGGGACACGGCTCTGCGGGCTGGGGCCGTGTCAGGGCAGGGCTGTCCCCACAGTGCCACTGGCTGGGGACCAGCGGGGAGATCCCACGTGCCCCGAGGTGACAGTGACATCTGTGTCCCTGGGCTGGGCACTGTGCCAGCACCGTCCTGCTCCCTGCTGCCAGAGCTGCTGAACGTCGGAGCTGCTCCAGGAGGAGCCGGGGTGTCCCTGGAGGAGGAGGGGCTGCCCCAGGCTGGGCGCTGTGGGAGGAGATGTGGCTCCTCCAGGCTCACCCAATGTCCCCTGTGCCACCCAATGTCCCCGTGTGCCATCAGCCAGAGCGGGAGGGGGGCAGCTGGAGAGGGCTCAGTGCAGGAACAGGGTCGGGTCTGCCTCAGAGGGACAGAGAAGCACCCCCAGGGCTGGAACAGGCTGCTGGTCCCACAGAACACTAAATCTGACTTTCCTTTGTGACTTTTCCTGACTCATCCTGTGGTCACTTGAGCCAAGAGGGCACAGAGCTTTCAGCAGCATCTTGGGGAAATGACACCTGTGACGAGACTGAGCCCATCAGGGACGTCCCAGAGCTCTTTGTGTTCATTACCGAGGGGTAATTAGTGACTTTGCAGCGTGGAGAGGTGGAAGGGGGGTGACTGAAGGTGTGAGAGCCGTGCCAGGGCTGTGTGGGGAGCAGGGCAGGAGCCAGCAGCCGTGGAGATGCAGCTGAGAGGGGGAGCAGGACAAAGCTGCTCCCTGCAGGGGATTTCACTGCCAGACCTTGGGCAGCTGGGGAGAGAGCTGCTGGAGAGGAGCTTTGCTCCATCCTAGGAGGAAAACGGGAAAGGGGATGGGGCTGCAGAGAGGACCAGGGCATGGGGCGTTGGCTGGGCCACTGCTGCAGCTGCACACAGAGGCTCCCAGGGACTGGCTCTGGATGTGTTGGGTGTCTCCAGCCTTGCTGGGGTGTTGGACCCCACTGGCCAGGCTGGAGGCTCAGATTTGGGGGTGCAGAGGGGGCTGCTGTGCATGGCTGTGCCCCTCAGGGCTCATCAGCCCCACGGCACCAGTTTGATGTGCTGGGTTTGGCTGCTGGGCCAGGGTAACTCCACAGGGTCAGTGATGTCCCTGGTCTTGCTGGGCAGCAAAGGAGGGGCAGGTGAGGATGGGGGGCTGCAGCAGCAGCTCAGCCCAGTCAGTGCTGAGAGAGTGTTACCATTATTGTAACAAAAGACACTGACTCCAAAGGCTGGGTTTGCAGAAAATCTACTTTACTACAAGTTTTTTTTTTATACACTGTTCCGATCCAGATGGATGGGATTGGTCACTTAATCAATACATTCTACCTGGTTGGCTGGCCAGCTCAACGTCTTAGAACAAGGAGATAGAAAGTAAGAAAGAACAGCATCTGCAGGTTGTTTGACTAAAGCTATCATTGTTTGTATTAAACTGCTCAGAGCTCACAAGCCGATCCTGGGAAAACTTTGTTTTCTCACTCTCTGACCAAGGTTGTGGGGACCACA
The DNA here is from genome assembly GCA_013397155.1 of Irena cyanogastra. Classification (NCBI taxonomy): domain Eukaryota; kingdom Metazoa; phylum Chordata; class Aves; order Passeriformes; family Irenidae; genus Irena; species Irena cyanogastra. Next base: position 64,966 of record VWZV01008310.1, read on the forward strand.
GGAGAGGACCCCAAGATCTGGGCAGCGACAGAAGCTGAGTTTGGGGCTCGTGTTGGGAGCTTGAGATGAGCTGGGGTGACAGCTCTGAAGTGGCTGCTGCTGTGGCAGGAGAACAAATCTGTGTCAGTTCAGCCTCAGCTGGGAAAGGGATGGGAACCAGCATGGATGGGGATGCCCTGGTGGAAAGCAAAAGGAATTCCTTTTGGACTGATCTACTCACAAAAGGAATTAAACAAGGCTGAAATGGAGTGCTTGGAGAGTGTTTTCACCCAGAACAAGGGATTTTCTAGGCCTCTGGTTTGGTTTAAATTCACATTAAAGCCCCATTAGGGGGATCTTCTGGTCTTACCTGTGTAGGATCTGGATTATATGATCTTCTGCAGCCTCTGAAGTCGAAGCCCAATGCCCAAAGTGCTGAAGCACATCTGGCTGCTTTGCTCTGCAGGAACCTGCCAGAATTTACCTTTCCTTTGTGAAGAGGCCTGCAATAAGTTGGCGGTAGGGTGGTTTTCCCTAGAAAACAAACCTTTTGCCCCCAAAATACCTACCCAGCTGCACCAGAGGCCTCAGCCATGGCACCTCTTCCAGGCAGCCTTGTTCTGTGTGTCAAAGGCCAAACCCTGCAAGCTCTCAAGTTGCCTTAAAAGTGCTCAATTCATTATTTTACCCTTTAAAAGTCCCAGCTCCTGAAATCATGTGATTGCAAGATGACATTGCTGAGGAAAGCACTGGGTTTGGGTAAGCACTGAGAAAACAAAAACCACCGGCGAGGAGTCTCCTCCTGTTTTCTTTGAAAAATCCCCTCATGACTGGGACAAACAAAGTGGTGCTGGCTTGGAGGCCCCGCTGGCAGCAGCCAGGGCTCAGTGTGGGCAGGGAGGGAAGTGAAAAAGCTTTGCATTTGTGTAAGGCTGCAAAACGGGGTTGCCAAACAGGATCCAGGCTGGGAAACCAGCTGGGCGAGGAGGCTGTGGCCGCCCGGGTGCATCAATTGCTGGTGCTGATAATTGTATTTACATTAAAAGGAGTTGATCTTTTTGGTGGCTCACTGCTTGTTTAGACTCTGCTCTGAGCATTCTGCTGCTATGGGAGCTTTGGTGCACTGAGATTTTTGCTATTTAGTTTTGCTGGAATAAATGCTGCTGGTTAAAATTCCCTGGGTTTGCATCCCAGGATTCTAGCTGGAACCTGGGCAAGGATGTCACAGGGCAGCAATCACAGAATTATGGGATCATTAAGGCTGGAAAAGACCTTTAATATCATCAAGTCCAGCTGTCAGCCCAGCACCACCACTGTTCAGCACTAAGCCATGTCCTCAAGAGTCACATTCACACATTCCTTTGGACACTTCCAGGGATGGGTGACTCCAGCACTTCCTTGGGCAGCCTGTGCCAGTGCTTTACAAGCTTTCAAATGATTTTTTTTCCTTAATATCCAACCTCAGTCCCCCCTGGTGCAGCTTTCCTCTCATTCTGTGACTTTTCCTCTCCCTGAAGCCAAGAGCTGTGTGGGAGCCCGTGAGACAGGGTTCCTGCTCCAGCCTGGGAGCTCCAGCTCATGGTTTCTCTCTCTGAAGAGATGAGAAAGTAGTTCCCCCTGCCAGTCAGAGTCTGCTGGGGCCTTCTCTGCTGAGATCACAGGGAAATGGGTCCCTTTGGTTGCCCAAGAAGCCCTGGGGTGCCCTGGCCCCCTGCCTGCTCCCCTGCCAGCTGGGGCAGCCCTGCTTTGTGCCCCACAGGCAGCTTTTCCTTCCTGCCTCTGAGTGATCCCAGGGAAGGTTTGGGTGAAAGTCAGGCCAGCTGCACACCTGTCCAAGGGGTTTTGTGTTCCTGCTCCTGCCTGTGCTGCTCTCCTGCCCTGGCAATCAGCTCTTTGGCTGGAGATTGTCCCTTGGAACTTTGGTTTCCTGAGGTCAGGCATGTGCCACGTGCCCTCTCCTTTCCCCCCAGTTTCTTCTCCCGCAGCCTGCAGTGACTGTCACAGGATTAGAGAGTTAAATCCAAATGAAAGCCTGTCAGGGGAAGCTGTTGGGATTTATTCTGTCTGTGGGCTGCAGGAGTGGGGCTCTCACGAGGATGTTCAGGGCAGCTCTGCTGAGCCCCTTCTGCTGCCTTGAAGCAGAAAAGTCTTTCCCTTACAGATGTACCCACACCCCTGAAGCTGGAAATAACCTCCAAAATGTTCTTCAGCCTGGAGAAAAAAGGAGGCTCAGAGTCTTTTCCAACCTCACTGGTTCCATGATTCTGTGAAAATTACTTATAATGGCTTTCTGCAAACAGACCCTGATGCAGCTCTGTGCTGTGAGGGAGTCTGGCTTGCCTGGGAGGCTGCAGGGGAATCCCTGCAGGGATCCTGTCTGGGTGGAAGGGTTTCAGCTTTACAGGGCTGGTGCTGGGTGCTTTGGTGGCCTCTGAGTGCTGTTTGGGTTGGGACTGTGGGTTTCCCAGGTATATTCAAGTATGACATAAACAATGCTGTGTATGTGCGTATATATATGTATTTAAATGTCATATATATATATATATGTATTTAAATGTCATATATATATGTATTTAAATGTCATATATATGTATTTGTATGTAATATATATGTATTCATATGTAATATATGTATTTATATGTCATATATTTACATGTCACATATATGTATTTAAATGTCATATATATGTATTTATATGTATATAATATTTATATACATTATACATCATATATATATTTACATGTCGCATATATGTATTTATATGCCACATATAGGTTTAAATACATTTAAATATGTTTAAATACATTTAAATGTATGCGTTTAAATGTCATATATATATATTTATATGTGTGTGCACAGAAGAATGTATGGCAGCACTATTTGAATGAAGGCAAAGTGGTTAAGGTGCAACTCTAAGGAGATTTGCTGTTGCCTAAATGTGTTTTAATTGTGCAGGAAAGCTGTCAGTTCAGCAGTGTTGCAGGAAAAGTGTAAAAGTGGGTGTGCCCTGGGGACAGGGGGATGCCAGCACAGCCCCCCTGGCACTGGGGGGTCTCTGCTGGGCCCCTCAGAGTGGCTCTGAGCCACCTTGGCCACCTCCTGCCACATCCCAGCCCGTTCCTGCAGCCCTGCTGGCCCCCGGCACCACCCTGCTTTCCTTAGCTGGAAAAGCAGTCTCACAATTCCCACCGGCTCTGCCCCAGTCCCTCTAATCCCTTTATGGTGTTTGTGCCGAGCTCCTGCTCTTTGCCTTCCCTCTAATCTCCCCTCCAAACTGTTTGGCAGGACAAACACCAGCCCGGGCTGTTCACGCTGAACCTGGGGGAGGGAATGCTCCTCCAGGGCTCTGGGAGGTGCTTTGGGGGTTTAACAGCCAGGGAGAAACCCCCTCAGTTCTGAGTTCAGTTCCTGAACCCTGGAGGATGATTTAGAGTAAAACCCAAACTCTCTATCTCAAAATCCCTGCTTTGTGCCCAGGGATGATCCTGCCTGGGCAAGTGTGGGGAGGGATCTGACAGCCAAGGCCCAGCCCCCTGCCCTGCTGCAGCACCAGGGAAAGGTGTAAAAAGTCACCCCACGAGGTAAATTAGTCCATGTTTATCCCCTTTGTGGTAAAACACACTGTGTTACTGAAGATTTTCAACCTGAAAAAAATTTTAATGATTTATTACTATCCTATCAAAGCAAGAAATACCTTTGTTATATTTTGGCAAGGCTGGAAAATGCTCAGGCTGATAAAGCCTCGAAGTCACAGAGATAAAAAGTGCAAGCATTTAGGGCTTGGCCAGGTCTCCCTAGGACGGGTCTCCAGACTGGTCCAAAAAAAGGCACTGGGAAGGGGAGCGGCCCTGCTGTATCCCTGGGGCACTGGGGTGACATCCCAGATGGCAGCAGAGGGGATGGCTGGTCCAGGCTGCAGCAGCACAGCAGAATCAGCTTCTCTCCCTGCTGTCCTCCATGTGGAGAAACCCCTCTGCTGCAGCTCTGAACGGGCTTCACAAAGTCCCTTGGAGATTTAATCTGTGACCTTTTACTTCTCCAAGGACACCCTGCTCCTTTCCCTGCCCTCGGCTCCGCCGCCCGCCCGACCTTGGGCCAGTGACTGATTCCCTGAGCCTGGTGGTGGTTAATATTTACTGTACTGGCGTGGAGGGAGCAGGCAGGAGCCCGCTGACTGCAGAGAGCTTGGGCTTGTTTGGGGTAAAATGTTATTCCAGAGCCTCGAGGAACCAGGTGTGAAGTGTGCTCGCTGTTATTGGTGTAACAGGGTTGTTAGAGAAATTCCAGCTAGAGAAATTCCAGCTATAGAAATGTCTGGAATTAGGCTGTAGTGAGGTAAGGCTTGATCCCAGGAAAAACTGACTAAGCAGGTGCCCAACCTTATATGGCAGAAATACTTTTTCCTGTTTACTAAAATCCTATCTATGAAATACAAAATAATTGTGTATATTGTGTATGAAATAATTGTATATATTTGGCAAGCTGCCTCAGGGGTGGTGTTGGGCAGGGATGGTGCCATGACACTTGAGGACCTGGTGCAGTGTAGTGGTGGCCTTGGCAGTGCTGGGCTAACAGCTGGTCTCGATGATCTTTCCCACCCTTAGGAATTCTGTGATTCCACACTTGTGCCCCCACAGGCTGCTGTTGTCCCTGCTGTCCCCAAACACCACAAACCCACCGTGTTTGCCCTCCGGGGGCAGGTGGGCTCTGACCAGGTGAGGGATTATTGGTGTTTGTTCTGTCTTCCCCTTTTGGGTGTTTTGGTGCTCAGTGATTCCAGCTCTGCTTCCCAATGCAGGTTACTGGGTTAACTCAGCCTGGATTTTGTTTCATTTCTCCCTGGCTTTGAGCCCACTCAAGCTCCGGGGTGTTTCTGCACAGGTGGGCACATCCAGGAGGGAAGCCAGAGCTTTCACTGGCAATAAAATGAGCTCTCCCCCACACAGCTGAGTCGGGACGGTGCAGGGTCTCGGCGGAACGCTCCTATCACAGTGAGCACACCGCTGCTGCTCCTGCTGTCTCCGAAGGATGCAGCTCCCGTCTGCTCGGGTGGGGTTCGCGATCCTTCCCAAGGGATGCAGATCCATCTCTGTGCTTTCTGCTCGGCATCAGCCGCTGCTTCTCCCAGCCTGAGGCCGGTCCCGCGGGCTCCAGCTCCGCAGGCGGGATGGAGATGGGGATGGAGATGGGAGCAGCGAGCCGAGGATCCGGCGGAGCCCCTGACGCCGCTCCGGCACGGCGCCGGCTCGGTGTTGCAACGCCTCCGGGAAAGGGCTGCACACCCAGGGGCGCATTTCCTCCTGCCCTGGGACGATTTCCAAACAAGAATGAGGAAATGCTGAGCTCTGCAGCCACATTCGTGGATGTGTCCCTAAAACACCCCGCAGAGGGAGGCGGCTGCTTTCGAGCTGCACCCCAGCTTAGGTTGCAGACCCTGAATGTCACCGGGGCAGCGTCAAGGACACGGGGGAGACCTGCGCGGCTCTGCCACCGCCGCTCCAGGGACCTTGGGCACATCCCCGTGTGCCAGCCTCCTTCCCAGGCGCTGTGCTCGGGGCAGCACCCACGGCTTGTGGGGTGGGTGACGTCTGGCCAGCCCGCAGCCCGCTGGCACTGATGTCACCGCCCGGTCACCGAAATTGCTAATTAAGTTTTGCTTCTGTCGCTGCCAATCTCATTTCCTGGTTCTTGTGCAATCCCAAGTGCTTTCAGGTTTCTTCCCGGTTCTTTATCTGCCTGCGGGACCAAAACACCTTCAGAAGAAAAACAGAGCTGATGTCTTGGGTCAGTTCCCGGGGAGGAGATGTCCTGTGGGGGGCAATCAACCGTGAAGCAGTTTTTTTTTAGCTGCCCTGGTGTTCGGCAGAAAAACATTCCTGGGGGTGAGTCAGGCAGCCACGAGCATGACTCTGTCTTAAGAACCGGGGGAATTAGCAAAAACCCAACTGCTTTAGAGCCCAGTCATGCCTTAAAGCCTTTTCTCCTTTTGTAACATCGAAAAACAGCTTGAAACCCGAGGCTGAAGAGTCGAGGCGCGCTCACCCCGCCGGCTTTGCTTGGGGTGGGAGGGTTGTTTGGAGTCTTGCCGTCCTCCGAGAAAAAAATCCGGGAGTATTTGAGATAAGCCCCGGAGGCGCCGGCACGGGCTGTCCCGTGCTGGTTGTGCCCTGGCACCTTTGGGGTCTGTCTGCTCCGACACGTGGGAGCCTCTGTCGCAGGATCTATGGAAAACGGGGAAGGCAGCGAGGCGTTTAATTCACCTAATTGGATCTGCGTTCGGCTCAATAGCTGGAAATTGCTGCTATATTGAAATAATCGACTCAAATTCACACCTGTTGGCTGAGGGTTTTTAGCTGACTGTAAATCACAGCAGAGCCTGTGCTGAGCGTGGATAGTTTCGGGGTTTAAAGAGACTCTACTACGCTCTGGTGCTTAAAAATTGTGCTTTATCTTGGCGGTTTATAGATGGGAACGGCTGAACTAGGAGATTGCGGTGTTTTCCCAGTAGCTCTCCCTGCAGCCCTCAACCTTTCCTCCCTTCGAAGGAAAGCCTTGGGAGCAAACCCAGCCCTGCAGCCACGGGGGGCTGAAGCCGGCTGGGAAGGGATCATTCCTGGGGTGTCCAGGGCAGGATGGGGGGAGAGAGGTAAGTGGTAGGGCTGCCAGGCATCTGGCTGTCCCTGTCCCCGGGAATCTGGCTGCCCCTGTCCCCAGGAACTGAGCTGTCCCTGTCCCTGGGAATCTGGCTGTCTCTGTCCCCAGGGATTGAGCTGCTCCTGTCCCCAGGGATCTCGTTGCCACTGATGTCCCCAGGACCACCCAGGCACCCAGATCCATTCCATCACACATCCACAGGGCACGGTCCCAGCCAGGTTTTGGGGTGCTGGAGGAGCACAACCCTGCGGCCTCCCCAGCTCCCGCCCCACAGCAGCTTAGCAGCGCTGGGAGAAAAACATCTGCACGCGTGTACGAGGGCAACCCTAAACAAACAAGGGGCCAAAAGGGGTGACACGCAGAGAGGGGACTGGAGGTGGTAAATAAAATTTTCAATGAGTAACACCTCATTTTTTTTAATAAACAATAAGTTATTTAGCCAAGACCTCACTACTTTTTAAATAAAGCGATGCTTTAGCCGTGCGAAAGCTGTCGGTTTTAATAAGTAATATTTTAATAAGAAAAGAAAGCAATACTAAACGTCCTCAGTGGGTGTCCCGGCGGTGGGGGCCGGGGCTCGGGGCGGAGCCGCCTCCGCACCGCCCCCCGAGCGCGGGCGCCTTTAAAGTGCAGGCGGAGCGGGCGCGGGCAGCGCTGGGGCCGGTGAGCGCGGGGCTGGAGGGTTCGAGTCCCGCTGGGGGAGGCCGCCGGGAGGGAGGTGGGGTGGCTCGTTATGGGCTGGGGGGTTGGTTTGTGAAATGCCCGTGGGGAGATGGGCCGGGGTGATGCGACACTCACCTGTGCGCCCTCGCAGGGCCGTCGCCATGTCGGTGTCGCACAGCTCCAGGCTGAACAAGCTGGTGCGGGAGCAGTACATGAGGCTGCCCCAGGATGGGAGGGTTCAGGTCACCTACGTCTGGATCGACGGCAGCGGCGAGGGAGTGCGCTGCAAGAGCAGGACCCTCGATAAGGAGCCCAAGAGCATCGAAGGTAACGCAGCCGCTCGTCCTTCGGGTGATGGGTGGTGTGGTGGAGGGCCCTGAGCATCGCCTGGGAAAAGTTCTGGGGTGCTTCGGGCGGTGGGAGCTGGGACGGACCCTTCCTGGCTGTGCGGTGCCAGCGGTACCTGTTGCAGCTGTCTGGTGGGGTTGCACCAAGCAGCAGGGTCCATATCCAACCTGCGTCCCTGCGGTTTGCTTAATCCGCTAATCTCTGCTATTAGTGCTGGCTGGGAAGGGGAGGATGAGTTCCTCGCCCCTTTCCGCCAGGCAAACAGGCATGGAGACGTGTCGGCATCTGGATGGGGCTTGGCAGAGGGAGGTGGAGTGGCTGGGGCTGATCCTGCCCGTGCCTGATGGTGCTGCGGTGGGTGAACACGCTGATGCTCAGCGAGCACCGATGGCTCCGGGGATGTGCAGGAAAACCTTTGTGGCTGACATCCCGTGGAACTCAGCGCCCTTTGGGTGCTCCATCCTGGATCCACCAGCGCTTGGCACAATCCGTATGTGGACCTTTTCCCAAGCTGACTCCCACCTCCGTCCCCCTCCTGCCTCGCAGATGTCCCCGAGTGGAATTTCGATGGCTCCAGCACGGCACAGGCAGAGGGCTCCAACAGTGACATGTTCCTGGTGCCGGTCTGCATGTTCAGGGACCCTTTCTGCCTGGACCCCAACAAGCTGGTGCTCTGCGAAGTGCTGAAGTACAACAGGAAACCCGCAGGTGAGCACCCCGAGCTCCCGAGGGTCACCCCCTTATTATCTAGGGTGTCACCTCCCCCAGGGGCCGCCTGCCGGACCGCTGGCCCTGGGCCGCAGCGGAGCGCCGAGCACTTGGCCCGGGGCTCCCAAATCCAAGCGCTGGTGGCGGTGGTTGTTTGCAGGAACCCGTTTTAGCGGCACAGGGCGAGGAGAAGAGCAGTGAGACGCGGAGCTCACCCACGGCACTCGCCAAAGTCGTTTCCCGGCTCTTGAGCCCGAGCTCGCCCAGCTCCGGGGGGCAGGAGCTGGAAGTGCGGGGTTTTGACGTGCCGGGGTTGTGGTTGCTCTTCTCGCTGGTGGGAGGCTGCAGAAAAGGAAGGAGAAGATGCTGAGACGGCGTGTGCTCGCTCCGAGTGACCTTTTGCAAAGAGCCCCGGAACGCGCGGCTCTCGCTCTTATCGCCGAGTCTGCAGTCCGCCTTGTCCCTCTGATAAAGCCCCAGACACAGGAAAAGGAGCTGTTTTGCAGGGACGTGCTCAGGGGCTCCCGGAGGGGTTGTTTGCCGGCAAATAACCGGATATTTGCCGCTCAAGCAGGGCTGGGTGTGAAGGGGAGGGAGAGGGCATCTGCCGAGAGAGCGGAGGCTGCGGGCAGGGATGGTGAAAGACGGGGCTGATTCCTCCTCCAGCAGCGTTCAGACACGGGTGGGGGAAGTGTCTTGATTGAGATTCCTGCCCGGCAGCTCCTCCACTGGAGGAGTTTGTAAAGAGAGCCCTGATCCTGGGGCTCCTGGGGCAGAGAGCACTCAGCCCAGAGCCCTGATGGTGGGAGGGGTGCACCCTCCAGCCCTTCCCGTGGTGGGTTTCCGTGGACCTTAAGGGTTCTGTGGGCTCAGGGGAAGAAATTATTCTACCCTTACTCCCCATCTGCCACTGCTTCCCTCCAGCCCCACACCCCGTTGTAGCTGCTCTGGGGTTTTATTGCAGTGTGCAGCCTGGAGCCTGCCTGTCCCTGTCACAGCAGTTTTTCAGCCTTTTTTGCTGATGTCTTGGTCCAAGCTCTCATTCCCTTTGCCTGGCACGTTCATGTCTGGACAGTTCTCTGCTATCTGTGTTTCCCTGCCAAAGCCCCAGTTGCCTTGAGCACCTCAAAAGGCCAAGGCAGGGCTAGCCAGTCTGGATGCTAACCAAAATCATGGAGCTGCAGGATTAGGGTATTTAAGATGAGGACAGAGGTGAAGGAGTGATGGAAGTGCCTGTTCCCAGGTCTGCTGAATGCCTGTAGGATGGGGCTGGGGTAAGGCTCCTCATCTCTCAGTGAGTAAGAGGAGGAGCATGGACCATCAGCAGTGGTTTGGGGAACAGGGTGATTAAACCCTCTTGACCTGTGGCCTGATGCTCCGTTGATGGAGTAACTGTGAGGAGGAATTTGGTGAGCAGGAAGGGGGATTCACTCATGGTTTCCTTAAGGCTTCTGTGGGAAGCACTTGGCAGTGGTGGAGCCTCGGGTGGGATGGAGCAGAGCGTGGTGGGTGCTGGCTCACAGCACGGCTCTAACCTGGACCTCTCTGCCCCCAGAGACCAACCTGAGACACACGTGCAAGAAAGTCATGGACCTGGTGAAGGACAGCCACCCCTGGTTCGGGATGGAGCAGGAGTACACACTGCTGGGCATCAACGGCCACCCCTATGGCTGGCCCGACAACGGCTTCCCCGGCCCGCAGGGTAAGAGCTCCCTTCCTGCCCCAGCCCCAGCCCAAAACCTCCCCTCAGCTCCCACCCTGCTGCGTGTGGGCTGCTGGGTGGTGGCAGTCACCCCGTGCCCAGCCTCGGTGCAGCTGTGCTGTCAGGGATGACCCCAGGTAGGGGCTGTTTGCCGAGAGCACCTGGTTCCCGTGGCTCACGTGAGCCGTGCCGCTCCCGCCGGACCCTGCTTGCACAAACAGCTCAGCTGCACGACTTGTTTGGCAAGGGCTGGAGAACTGGGCTGGAAAAACCTCCTCCCCTTGGCTGTTGGGGAAAGGGCTTGGCACGGCGTGTTGTGCCCTCCTGCAGCAGCTCGCCAGCTCCTCAGCTGCCTCCTGGGAGAGCCAGAGGTTTCCCAACCTGATTTTTGTGTGGACCCGCTGCTTGCAACATCTCCCTCCCCCAGGCGGGGAGAAGATCTTTGCCTTACCTGCTTGAATGAGGAAGATATCAAACCCCAACGAATTGGATTTTCTAGCCATTAACAATGCCAGCTCTTGTCAGAACAATCTCTTTATGTGCTCAGAGGGTGAGGGAGGTGCCCCGGGGCAGACCAAACTTTCCTTATCTTGAGGCCACCTCCCAACTGATGTGTTACAAGTATTATTGAACTGCCCCGATAAGGCTGGGCCGTTGAACTGCACTGATGAACTGCTCACACTGCTGGTCCTGGAGCTGGGGTTGGTGGCTTGATGTCCTGTGGAGAGAAACATCATTTTAATTCCCATAAATCCTCTGCCCATGGCAGCAGGTACCTGGGAGAGTGGGATTATATTACCATGCTGCTGTTGCTCCCCAAAGTTTTCCTTGGGTGGTGACTCCTTGTTCTTTCCAGGGCCCTATTACTGCGGGGTTGGAGCAGATAAGGTGTACGGGCGTGATATCGTGGAGTCCCACTACAAGGCCTGTCTCTATGCTGGGGTGAAGATCTGTGGCACCAATGCCGAGGTGATGCCCTCCCAGGTACGTGTGGGTGGCCCCAGGCAGCCCATTCTCAGTGATGATACAAGTTAGCATGAGGCTGGAATAACCCAGCAACTCCCAGCTCCCCTGGAACACCAAATCCAGTGACTCCTCACATCGGTTTTGCTTAGGTGGGAGCAGTTGCACTGCTAGAATGGAAATGGGCATTTGATTTTCTCCTAACTCAGTCCGAGCTCCTTGCACAGCTCAGCCTGAGCTCTGGCTGCCGGAGCAGAGCTGGGAGCTCCCCTGTAGGAGCAGGGATGTGGGAGACAGCAGGAGTGGGACAGGCTGCAGGAGCACCATGTGGAGTGGTGGGGTCTGAGCCCTGTTCTGGAAGTGGGAACCGGGAAGCTCGGGTGGGACATGGCCTTGGGAAGCAGTTGGGAGGATTTGGATTTATCTAGGAGTGAGCAGCAGGGAGTCCCTGATTGCATTAGGCAGGTAGCCAGACTGATTTGACTTCGGCTCGCTGACTCTTCTGCTGCTGATGTGGCAGTGATAAGCGGGGGCTTATCAGCAGTGGCAGGACTTTTACCCATCCCGCTGTTTGCCCCAAATTCTTAAGGGTCCTCTTGGCTGCCTTCCGCATCCTGGGCTCGGGCCCTTCCATGCCAGCAGCCACAAAGACGTCACCCTGTGCTTAGTAACCGTGGGTGGTGCAGCTCTGGCTCCAGCCAGGCAAGGAGCAGCCCTGGGAAGCACCAACAGGCTCGTTGTTAATCCTCTGGCCTGTTTGCAGTGTAGGCTGGGGGTCCTGCCCACAGCTCCAGCCTCAGTCAGACGTGGTGCTTATTTACCTCTGCTGTGATTAAAAACTGCTCTGATTTGCTCTACATAGGGATGAGCAGTTTATTCCCATTTTTTTTGCATGCCAGAGTTGTCCTGTTGCTTGACTCGATGCTTCCCATCGTTGTTGCTGATTCCCAAGGGTAACATCCAGCCACAGCCCAGGATGGGAGTGGCAGGGATGTGGTGGCTGGGGAGGCACCCACCTGCCCATCCTTACCTGTGCATCTGCTCGCCTCTTCCAGTGGGAATTCCAGGTGGGCCCGTGTGAAGGCATTGAGATGGGGGATCACCTCTGGATGGCTCGGTTCATCCTCCACCGTGTCTGCGAGGACTTCGGGGTCGTGGCCACTCTGGACCCCAAACCGATGACCGGCAACTGGAACGGCGCCGGGTGTCACACCAACTACAGCACCGAGGAGATGCGGAGAGAGGGGGGTCTCAAGTGAGTCCTGGGGGGTCTCAGGGAGTCTCAGGACTCAAGTGAATCCTCAGGGGCTCCCTGGGATGTACCTGGGAGCTTGGGGGTGTCCTGGGCCATGTGGAAGTGTCTCCCTACCTGTGTGGCTTCACCAGGCAGGGTTGGGGTTGTCCCAGCTCATTATTTTAAGAGCAGCTGCTCATATGAGGGGTCCCCTGGGCTCTGCTTGTCCCTGCACAGGAGGAGGGGGTGACACCCCCAAGTGGACTTGCTGAACCCCCTGTCCTCTCCCACAGGCACATCGAAGCCGCCATCGAGAAGCTGAGCAAGCGGCACGATTACCACATCTGCGTGTACGACCCGCGGGGCGGCAGGGACAACTCCCGGCGCCTCACCGGCCACCACGAGACTTCCAACATCTTCGAGTTCTCTGCCGGCGTGGCCAACCGGGGCGCCAGCATCCGCATCCCGCGCCAGGTGGGCCAGGATGGCTACGGCTACTTTGAGGACCGGCGGCCGGCGGCCAACTGTGACCCCTACGCAGTGACCGAGGCCATCATGAGGACGACGGTGCTCAACGAGACCGGGGTGGAGACCAAGGACTACGCTGACCACTGAGGCCGCAGGGTGGGTGGAGGTTCTCGTGCCTACAGTAGCTTCTCACGTGGGATTCGTGCCTGTGTGGTGTCTTCAGCTGCAAGCTCAGACTCTTTAGGAACCTCGCTTCTGGTCTGTGAAACTTCGCCTTAGAAATATGTCTTTTATAGCAAGAGGGAAGGGCCCAACCTATTTTCTCAACCGCTTTGTTTTTTCTGGTTCCTGGTTTTAGGTCATGAGGTTTTGTTTTTTTTAAACTTGGATTGAATTTTTTTTCCCCGATGGACTTTACACTGTGATGTACATAGATTCCAACATGGATGCTGCAGCTACTGCTGTTTGCACCTGTGGAGGGTGGGTGCCTTTTTTTCCCCCATATCTCTGTTGCAAGGAAGTGATAATAAATAATTTTCCTGGCTGCGTGGCAGCTGGGTTGTGCTGTGGCGACTGCGTTTTCCTGTAACTCCTAGAGCTCTGTGGAGATTTTTATTTGGGTGGTGCTGGTGGGTTGCAGCTCCTGAGCAGCCTGGGCAGGAGCTGGAGGAGCGGAGATGCTGGAGGATCCTTGAGGCAGGTGCCTGGAGCTGCCTTGCCTCATTTTCTGGACCAAAGGCCATCTCCTTCCATCGTGATCCCAAAGGCAAACAGAGCAGTGCAGGCTGAGCAAACAGCGGCCGGAGCAGCAGCTGGCAGGCGTTTACACAGGGTGTGTGCTGCTGAGTCAGCACAGCCAGCCCAGGCACAGCCTGCACAGCTCTGGGGACACCTTCGGGTGCAGGAGGGGACCCTGGGGACTTCCCCCCACCTGCTGCCCTGGTGAACCACAGAGTCACGGTGCAGCTCCTTGGGTTGGAGTCCCTTCACAAGGTGGAGGTCATAGATTTATTTATAGAATCACAGAACGTTTGGGTTGGAAGGGACTCTAAAAGCCCATCCAGCTCTACCCCCTGCCATGGGCAGAGACACCTCCCACTGTCCCAGGCTGCTGCAAGCCCCATCCAGCCTGGCCTTGGACACTTCCAGGGATCCAGGGGCAGCCACAGCTGCTCTGGGCACCCTGTGTCAGGGCCTGAGTGCCCTCACAGGGAAGAATTTATTCCTAATATCTAATCTAAACCCACTCTCCTTCAGTTTGAAGCCATTCACCCACACTCTATCAAATTCATTTGGAAGGGCATTTCCGTGTAGATGGGATGTTAACAGCATCTCCAGTCCCAGACCCTTGGGTCCTTCCACAATGCAGCTGTGGGGTGATGGATACAAGCAAGGGGACATCCCTCTAATCCCAGGGACATCTCAGACAGGTCAGGCCTCTGGGACTGACCTACAGGATGTGACCCAGGTACAGTCACCAGCAGGGAGTAGGTGAGAGGAAGCAGCAGCGTGGACAGAGGACATCGCGTCCACTCCAGTGCAGTCATGTGGGTTTTGAAACTGGGTTAATGTTTATCCTTGAATCTGACACAGGTGATGAGCTGGACTGGAGGGAGCCCTCTGAGTTCCTCCTGCAGGGCACAGTGCTGCCAGTGGCACAGGGAATAAGGGCCATGGGAACTGGAAGATGGTCAAGCCCCAGACCATATGCAGCCAGCAGCCTTCAGTGCCTCTGAGCTGTTCAAGAATAAATGTAACCAAGTCTCAACCCTAAAAAGGAAAGATTTTCCTTCCAGAAGTTGCTGTTTGGGATGTTCAGCGTTTTTCATCAAAACCACAAGCCTTCTTGTTTTCCTCTCATTTCTATGGTATCTCTAATGGGTAATTTGAGCACTGGCACAATGACTGATGCATGCAGCTGGAAAATCAATAAGGAGCTAAATCTGGAGTGGGGAGACTCCTGTTTGCTTCCCTGGCTGTACCAGTGGCTGAAGTACTACAGCCTTCATCACGCTGCTGTACAGACACTGTCGAATTTGGGAATCATGTGAGTTCACATTCCCAACATGGAAACGTCTGCGGCTGGACACAGCACCATGGGACATCCAAACATTTGTATCTCTAGGTCTTGCCCTGTGGTTCCCCTGCAACCAAGCCCCATCCTCTCCAGGGTGGGCTAGTGAGGCTCCAGGGGCTATGCAGGAACTATCCCAAAGCCACTTCAGGGGCTTTTCTCTGAGCAGGGATCAGTCCTGTCCCCACGTGCCAGGAGCCAATGTGTGTTTGGAGGTGTTCATGCTATCCTCTGCCAAAACACAGATCTTCTCACTGGTGCTTTTTTGAGGTCAAACTGGGCCAGAAAACACATGTTGGGATTTTGGTTTTTTTCCTGAAGCAGAAGTGATTCTCACCCACAGGGCCCATAGCACAGGGGAAACAAGGACAGCAGCACATTCCCACAAGAGCTTTTCCAATACTTTCGCTGTGTTTGCCACTGTTGGAGGTGGATTTTTGGGTTCAGTGAGGTGCTGGGGATGGAGCCAGCTATCAGGCTGAGATTGAGGCCATGGCAGGGGTTACGATGTCCCCATCCCCATCCAAGGGTTGGACAATGCTGGGAGGAGACAGCCAGCATCACCTGGTGCTCCGTGCTGGACTGCGATGGGTGGGAGCAGTGCTGGGATCCCAGAGGGATCCAGCCTGGAATGGGGCTGGTGAGGCTGGGTCAGGGATATCCAGGGCTCTCCTGAAGGACTCTCCTGGGTGGCTGGGTCACTGTTATTCAGGGCTCTCCTGAAGGAGTGTCCCGAGGTGGATGGGTCAGTGTCACCCAGTGTTGGAACTCTGACAGCTGAAAACTTCAAACTTTCTGAATGTAAGGGTGCCAACCCTCAAGTAAGCACTTAGTTTGACCTGAGACCTTAGAAAAGACTTTAGAAATTGAGTGATAGCACAGAAACAGTGTGTGTGGAGTTGAGATAGTATTATGTGACCTCACAAGGTGAAAAACTTAGATTTGAGATTTTAGTATATAGTGATATATAGGAGCCAAGATAGAGAATTTTAAGTGTGAGTTAGTTGTCTTTTTTACACCTTCTTCTTCCTTCTTCTTCACAAATCTAAGTAGTTTTCTCTAAATAAGTAAAAGATGTCTGCATTTCAGATTTCAAGTAATCATGATTAGGTTAGAAACATAAATAATACACATGTCAACTGTTTATTAAATAATCAAGACTTAAATAGCCTTAAATAAACACCATTTTAAGCTCACTTTCTCAACTTGTTAGAAAGAACTCACATCTCGTAAGTTTGTAATAAATAAGAATAACAAATTTCAGAGTAAGACTTCAAAAACAACAACTCCTAAGTTTTATTCACCCTGACCTTAGAGAGAAAAAAAAAAACAAACAACTAGTATTCCAGAACCCAGAGCATTCCCCGGGAGCATCCCAAGGTGGCTGGGTCGGTGTCACCCGGAGCATTCCCCGGAGCATCCCGAGGTGGCTGGGTCGGTGTCACCCAGGGCATTCCCCGGAGCATCCCGAGGTGGCTGGGTCGGTGTCACCCGGAGCATTCCCCGGAGCATCCCGAGGTGGCTGGGTCGGTGTCACCCAGGGCATTCCCCGGGAGCATCCCGAGGTGGCTGGGTCGGTGTCACCCAGGGCATTCCACGGGAGCATCCCGGGTGTCCCGGCGGTGACACGGCCGGGGGTGACAGGGACATTTGGGGGGCTGGTGCCCTCTGCAGGCGCGGACAGGGAGCTCAGGGAGCAGCGCCCGGTTTGTGCTGGGAAAATCCGCCTGGATCATCGAGTCCCGGCGTCCCCAGCACTGCCAGGGCCACCACGAACCCATGTCCCAGGTCCCCACGGCCCCGCATCCACACGGCTTTTAAAACTCTCCAGGAACGGTGACTCCACCGCTGTCCTGGGCAGGGTTGGAGTCACAATCCTTTTGGTGAGGGAATTTTCCCTGATACCCAGCCTAACCCTCCCCTGGCGCCACTTGAGGCTGTTTGCTGTCGTCCTTGTTATCTGGGGGAAGAGACCGACCCTGTGTGGCTCCACCCTCCTTTCAGGTGGCTGTAGAAGGTGCTGTATAAAACATGTATCCCTGCCTCGCATATTTTTACTCTAATAAAGATATTTGATAGCCAGAAATCCAGCAGCTGCCATAATGCCAAGAGAAGTGACTATAACTAAAAGACAATCTCAGATTTGATTTAGCTTTCTTACATCCGAACAGAAGTACAATGAAATACTAGGAGGTGAAGGAAAATAAATCTGCTTAATGCACTCCAAATCATTTCATGCTGCTATAAAGCAAAATTCAAGTTAGTTAGATGGGAGGAGATTGCAACAGATCCTTTGCCTGCATCAGCCAGAACTGTCAGCAATACTTTTGGGGAGAAAAGCACCACAGCAAACCAAAGCATCAAGCTCCTTTGGTTTAGGCTCTGACCATGCCCACCTGCCCCCAGGACCACCCTCACCCACGGGGCAAATACAAATCTTCTGTTTCCACACAAGCACTCACAGATAGTGGCAAATAAAAACCCTGTGGGGCTGTATCCATTCCCCATCCCAGCCCTGGGCTGCAGGAACCGAGCTGGGTGCTGCTGAGGGACACGTCACCCCTCAGGAAGAGTTGTCCCCAGGGCTGT
>VWZV01008310.1:82358-177262 GCA_013397155.1 Irena cyanogastra
GGAGCATCCCGAGGTGGCTGGGTCGGTGTCACCCAGGGCATTCCACGGGAGCATCCCGGGTGTCCCGGCGGTGACACGGCCGGGGGTGACAGGGACATTTGGGGGGCTGGTGCCCTCTGCAGGCGCGGACAGGGAGCTCAGGGAGCAGCGCCCGGTTTGTGCTGGGAAAATCCGCCTGGATCATCGAGTCCCGGCGTCCCCAGCACTGCCAGGGCCACCACGAACCCATGTCCCAGGTCCCCACGGCCCCGCATCCACACGGCTTTTAAAACTCTCCAGGAACGGTGACTCCACCGCTGTCCTGGGCAGGGTTGGAGTCACAATCCTTTTGGTGAGGGAATTTTCCCTGATACCCAGCCTAACCCTCCCCTGGCGCCACTTGAGGCTGTTTGCTGTCGTCCTTGTTATCTGGGGGAAGAGACCGACCCTGTGTGGCTCCACCCTCCTTTCAGGTGGCTGTAGAAGGTGCTGTATAAAACATGTATCCCTGCCTCGCATATTTTTACTCTAATAAAGATATTTGATAGCCAGAAATCCAGCAGCTGCCATAATGCCAAGAGAAGTGACTATAACTAAAAGACAATCTCAGATTTGATTTAGCTTTCTTACATCCGAACAGAAGTACAATGAAATACTAGGAGGTGAAGGAAAATAAATCTGCTTAATGCACTCCAAATCATTTCATGCTGCTATAAAGCAAAATTCAAGTTAGTTAGATGGGAGGAGATTGCAACAGATCCTTTGCCTGCATCAGCCAGAACTGTCAGCAATACTTTTGGGGAGAAAAGCACCACAGCAAACCAAAGCATCAAGCTCCTTTGGTTTAGGCTCTGACCATGCCCACCTGCCCCCAGGACCACCCTCACCCACGGGGCAAATACAAATCTTCTGTTTCCACACAAGCACTCACAGATAGTGGCAAATAAAAACCCTGTGGGGCTGTATCCATTCCCCATCCCAGCCCTGGGCTGCAGGAACCGAGCTGGGTGCTGCTGAGGGACACGTCACCCCTCAGGAAGAGTTGTCCCCAGGGCTGTGACCCAGCAGGTGGATAAGAGACTCTGAGATGTGGCTTCAGTGGGTGACCAAGCTGGGACACATCCTCAGATCCTCATCCAGGCATTGCCTGGGCTCCCTTCCTTCACCAAGCACCCCAGGAAGGAGCTGCAGAGAGGCTGCCCAGGGTGGGTGAACACCGCGGCCACCCCACGACAGGGAACAACAGCACAGGGGTTTGCACATTTCTCCCTTTTCAAGTCTCTTTTACCACTCTAAATTCCATTACTTTGAATTTAGTCAAAGCCTTCAGGATTTATTTTCCAAGCCAGTTATAAAAAGGACATTGGAATTACAGTTCCAGTGCTAACAATAGCATTACTCAAAGCTGCTGCCGAGAAGTAGGGAGCTCTGGATAGAATAAAGACCTAAACTAAAATGTCAATAATAACTCCATTTTTTCTCTCCCTGTCTTCCAGCCCACACAATCTGCTTGGGTCCCTCTATCTTAATGAGCATTAAAATGGTTTCAAATTAGATCTACAGAAAATTGAATTTTTTTCCCCTCAGAAGCTTAGTCTGGCCTTTAAAGGCCACTGATGATATTTTGGTTTTGTGTAAGAGCATCTTTGATCTCCAAGGCTCTCAGCTCACAGAGAGACACGGCTCATTACCAGCAATTTGTTGCTGTTGAAATGTGAGTGGAGGGGGACAAACATCATGGAGAGAGTCAGGGAGAGGTTTGGCCCCAGACCTCATCAGCCCCGTGTGGCTCTCCTGGCCCCCAGGCTGGCAGGTGGGTGGTCACCAGGCTGGTGCTGGGTTTGCAGCCAGCTGCTCTCAGCTTGGTTTTATCCCAAAAAATGTGGGGTGGGCTGTTTGGGGAGTCCTTGGGGACACCCTGGTGACAGCAGTGTCTTGCTGAGGTGCAGCAGTGACCTGGCAATGCACAATGGCTTTTCCTGTGCATTTTTGCTTGTGCTAAATCCCTCTCCACATCCGAGCTGTGCTCGGTCCCAGGGGCTCTGGGGAAGGGTCAGCCTGCCTGAGACCTGCTGCTTCCTCACTGCTGGGAAGATGCAGCAATCAGACCTTCCAGGAAAGCCCGTTACCATGGCAGGGCCTGGCTGCTGCTGCTGCAGAAAAAATAAATCTAGATGGTGCAAAGCTGAGCAATCCTGAGCACTGCAGTGCCCTGGGGCAGCACTCACTCTCTGGGGGAGTTTGTATGGCACAAATGGCCTCAGGGCGAGCAGTCTGGGTTAAGCTGGGACTTGTACCTGGGTGTAAGAGGAGCCACCAGGCCTGTCCTGCTGCTGGGAGAGAGGGCAGCAGAGGCTGTGACAGCGCAGAGCAGACCAGTCCCTGTCCCTGCTAGTCTCAGTCACACTGGGATGGATAGAGTCCCCGTGAGGTCACAGCAGCACTTGGTTGTTGGCTTGAGAAAGTTCTGCAAAGAACACAGCTAGCCCAGCACCCTCTGAGCCCTCAGCACCCTCTGAGCCCTCAGCACCCTCTGAGCCCTCAGCTCCCTCCTGAGCCCTCAGCTCCCTCCTGAGCCCTCAGCTCTACTGCTGGGGGAACAGGGCCGGGAGAGCCAGCAAAGCACCCACCAGCTGCAGGGGCTGTCAGGCACCAGCAGGGGTTAATAATGGCCGTGAGCAGCCTCACCTGGATCCCAGCCCATGGGCCCTGAGATGTTTGTTTAAGCTCTGCCAGAAGGATCACTCCCTGTTCCAGCTGAACTGACAGTGTGGGTCTCCTGTGCTGGTCACCCAGACCTTCAGCCATGGCCTGCAGAACAGCCAGAGGATCCCTGGGCTGTGTCTTACCCTGGCTGTCCTCACCCAGCCTCATCCTGACCTGCAGGATGATTCTTCTGGCTTCATTTCAGAGCTGCCTTATTGTAGGGAACTTCCCTGATGATTTGGACTCCTGGGTGAACAATTCTACCCTCCTGGGTGGGGTCCTTGGAACAGAGGGACAGGCTTTTGCTGGTGAGGCTCTGCCCTGTAGCTGAGGGATCTCTTCTGGACCTCTGGGAGCCCCTGGCCCTTGCTGTGCCCTGATGGGTGATGGATTGTACGAAGGCCTACAGGAGAAAATCAAGTGTTGGGCATGGGGAATTAAATTTCTTCCTCAATCCTTGCTTCCTGCAGCTGCTGAGGAGCAATGCCAGTGATGGGATGTGCAGAGGATGATGAGATGCAATTGCTACAATGCCTTTGTCTTTTTCCTTTAAGCTCTTTGCAGCTTCTGCAGGTGCTTGGGTTGGAGCAAGGGAGGCCAGCAGTGAAATTATGTCAGCAGAGCTGCCCAAGAGAAGGAGAGAGAGGCTGGGCTGTAGTTGTAGCCAGGCAAGTGTCTAGTGGAGAGATGATCCAAACCCTAATGAAGCTTTCTCCTAGTATTTATAGATGGAGCAATTTCTCCTGGTGCTGCTCTAGCCTGGTAACTGTAATAACACAAATTGAATGCATTTGTTAGCCTTGATTCCCATCAGGGCAGGTGTTTGTAGTGGCTGAAATGTCAATGCAAGGCAGGTTTTAGAAGAACTCTGTAAAAATAGCTGTAAGAGAGCTGAGATTGTGATATTTGCCCATGGCAGGAGTGTACAAAGGTGGTGGGTGCTGTTGGGAAACAGCCGCTAGTAAAAGAACTGCCTTAATTCTAAACTATCTTCAGCTCCCAGCATAAAGGGAGGGTGGGGAAATAGAACTGTGATATTGTAGTTCAGGGAAAGTAAAAGTTTGACAGATTTGGCAGCAGCTGATCTGTAAGGAAACTCCAACCTGAGGGATAAAATCAGTCTGGGGAGATGTAGCTGGGGTGATTGTCTTGTCCTGGAGTGAGCTCCATGGAGATGGACCCACACTGTGCCTGGGATGTTCTCACCTCACCCACGTGTTCTCAGGGAGCTGAAGCATGCTGTTAACAGTTATCTTGGCTGTATTAACTCAGGTATACCAAGTTCTTTCCCCTCCTTGTCCTCAGACCAAAGTCCCAAGGCTTATTAACCAGCCTTTCAGTGCTCAGCATGCGTTTTCTCACTGCCACAAAATCTGGGGAGGGGAAAGTCTGTTTGGGTCTTGTACATCCCTCACTGCTGCTCTGTCCTCCTTTGCTTTCTGACTCATGCTGTTGGAACAAGCTGACCTGCTCTTGGCTTTCAGTTTAGAACCTCTTGGATGTCTGTACGTGGTCTCCAAGGCTCTGCCCCCCTGGCTGCACCCACTGGGTGTTTCTCTGCCTCCTTCTGCCAGGCTTCACCCTCATACCTCCCCTGGGTGCTGGAGGCTCTCAATGTTGCCTCTGATGTGCTCCTTTGGGATTTTGTGTCAGGACAGGTCCCTGGGGTGGCACAGTGACTTCAGCTCCCACTGTCCCAGTGGGAAAACTGGGTGGTGGTACCTTGGCAGGTTTCCCCAGAGAGGCAGTGTTGGGGGAATGGACAGGGATGTGTAGAAGCTCATCTTGCTCTGCTCCCACCAATGTGGGAGGTGTGGAGGCTGGCAGAGTACTGAGGAAGCTTTGATGGAGGCTCTTTCCATCACTGTCCCCATGGTGACAGGTGCTGGCTGCCTGCCCAGGGCGGTTTTGCCCCCAGGTCCAGCCCTGGGCCACACCAAAATCACCTGAATTTCAATTGTCACCACCCTGCACCCGCAATGGACCTGTGAAGGTGGGATGAGCAGTTTTCCTCCATGCAGAGAGCTGGCACTTGCTGGCAGGAGCAGTGTCCCAGGGGCTGCTTTTAGAACCTGTCACAAGCTGCTCCATCCTCTGGGGACAGTGGGTTTGATTTTTGGCAATTGGTCCAGTACAAGGGCTACAAAGCAAGTGGCAGCATAGGTGTCATTGCTGCCTGGTGACTGGGTGAGAACACACTGCAGACCTCCCCTCAAGCTGCTCTACCTGCCACCAGCTCAGCTGGTGGTGGCACACGCTGGGGGTTCTGGCACGGGCAGGGACTCACCTCATGTAAGCAGCACTGTGCCAGGGTGTGGATGGGGAAGGCACTGCTCCTGTCCTGGCAGTGGAGGACATTTCAGTGCTGCCTCCTGCTCTGACCAGGGCAGGTTTGTCAGGTGTGACTCACCTGCCTCCTGATGTGACAGCTCTGGCTGGCCTGGAGCGGTGACCTTTGAGTCTGGCCTATTAGCTCATGGAAACCCAAATAATGACTTGGGAATCGGAAATATCTGTTGAGGGACAATCCCCGGGCAGCCCCGAGGAGCAGGGATAGGAGCAGCAAGGTGCGGTGGGGAGGAACACCTCTCTTCTCCCAGCTTTTTCTCCCAGCATCTCTGTCTGAGGCAGCCAGCCAGCAAACTCCTTTGGAAAGCATGACTTCACAAAGAGAAATGTGCCTGGCTGATGGTGCCCTCGGGCAGAGCCAAGCGCTGCTTCAGCAGCAGCTTTGGCTGAGGCATGAACTTCTTCCCCTGCATGCCTGGCTCGGAGTGGTTTTCTGGTCCTTGTGTCAGCACTGCTGGGCTGCCATCCTGTCCCTCGTCCAGGCCCTGGTGATGGGAAGGGCTCTGCATTCTCTTACACCATGAAGGGGTGCTTTTGTTCGGAAGGGGACCCTTGGCTGTGTCACCAGGTGTTGATTGGGCTGTTCATTCCACTGGAGCCACTCACATCAGCAGTCAAGGGGGATCAGTGTCACCCTGAGCCTTGCTCCTCTGGGTGCATCTGCTCCTGCACCGACCCATGGTTTGGCTCAGACATCCTGCTTCAGGATGTGCCAAGAGGGCTGCTCTCTGCATTCCTGCAGGAGCAGCTGCTGGGACATGTTTCTCCATGCTGGGGATTGCTGTATTTTGCTCTGGACACATGGAGTGACTGGTGATGAGCAGGAAAATGAAGTTTTTCTCAAACATTGTGTGAGGAGATGTGAGCTGAGAGAGGGAGTGGGATTGTCTATGAGCTGTCACAGGCAATCAGCTGTGGGAGAGGAGGAGGGGTGTTTGTGGGGACCCCACACCCCAGGGGTCTCCAGCTGTGTCACTGATGTGACCCTTGGTGCACCATCTCCTGTCCCCAGACACCTCCTTCTGGGTTGTGTGGAGAGTTGAGGGATTTCTGAGGGATTTCTTGATGACTTTTGTCCCTGGCATGTAGGTCAGGGGCCATGCCATAGCTTTTTATCAGCTAGAATTGGGACATCGAGGCTTGAATGAAATAATCCTAGCAGGGGCTGCTGAGCCACAGAGATCCAGTCCTCTGGCTGGCAGTGCTGGTGGTCTCATGGCACCATTGTTGTCACCGGCTCTCTGTCACCCCTACAGACACCAACAATGTGGGAGTGTTCCTCCGCCATTTGTGGGAAGAATTTAGTGGATTTAGGTGAAAGTGCTGCAGGAGGTGTGATTGTGGACCTTGCCTGGGAGTGGCTATTGAGATGTCACTTCCCTGATTATGAGTCTGTGGTGGTGAAGTGACCTCTCCAGTGGGAGGGATGGGATCAAACATCAGGAGTGTGGGAAGAGCTGTTGGCTGGAGATCACTGTCCTGGGCAGCCATGTTGAGATTTTGTTACAGGAGAAAAGGGAAGTAGAAAACCTGGGCAGTGAAGGGGAGGAAGGCGTGAGAGCCAGGTCAAATACAGCATCCAAATGTCTTGCACCTCAGGTGGTGTCAGTGATCTCATGCTGCTGGACCCTCTGCCTGCCCAGGACATCTCTTGGGATGGCAGACAACTAGGGATGGGGCTGCCCTACTCCCTCAGCACAGCATTTCCCTGGAGGAAACCCCATGACCCTTTGACTTCAGCCTGCTCCTAGGTGTGGAAAAGTAACTGCTGCTTTGCTTGGCCCCAATAAACATGGTGTCATTCTTGGTGTGGTCCTGTGCAGGGCCAGGAGTTGGACTTTGATAGTCCTTGTGGATCCCTTCCAATTCAGGATGTTCCATGAGTCTATGAAATGTCATTTTGCAGTGAGGGAGAAATGCAAAGTCCTGAGTGGTGCTGGAGTATGAGAGTTGAGCTTGTGGGTTCAGTTTTTTCTCAGGCAACATCCCACTGGGATCACTGAGGTCGAGTGAATCCTCCTATTCCCACACCCTGTAAGCTGTGCAAACATGCTGCCATCCCTGCAGATGCTGAACCCCACAGGGAAGGGAGGACAAGCATCCCACCATTCAATCCTACTCCCCAGGCCCACACTGAGCAACGGGAACTCTTCCAGCAAAGGAGAGCAGAAATCCAGGCAGTGCAATTAGAATGATAATAATAGTAATTAATGCCTTGCCTCTCTCTAAGGATTTGCTAGTGAGGCTTGCCAGGTGCTGGCTGGGCATTAACTGATCAAAGCCACAGCACCCACGTGAAGGGGATAGGTGCCAGCTGGGCCAAGGGACCTCAGTGCTTCAGCTGAGGACTTGCTCTCCCTGCCCTCATCTTTCTCCATGGTTTGGAGGGGAAGATTAGGAGGAGCTGCTTTAAGAATTGCAGGGATGAGGGTTAATGGATGGGGAGAAGACCAGGTCAGGAGCCCCCTGTGTGTCACCCAAGGGTGCTTATCTGGCCCCAGTGATGTGAGCTGAAGGGCCTGTGTGTGTCTCTGTGTGCAGAGGCATAAACGAGCTCCAGTGCATCGACTCCTCTCTGGGCACGTGGCTGTATGTGGGAGGCTGCTCCTGCACACACGTTTCAGTCGGCACACAAATGCCAGTCCGTGGGCTTGCACAGACACAAGCCAGCACAATAACCTGGGGGCTGAGAAAACGCTTTACAGGGAGAGGCTTGAAGAGCTCAAATTGCTCCGTTTACCACAGACATTGAGAGGTGTCTTTATTCTGGCGTGTAAACACTGTAACAAGCAGAAAGGATGTGGCACCAAAGGACTCTTCAACATCAGAGAACAGCAGAACAAGAAGCAAGGGCTGAAGTGTCAAAGTTGGCCTGAAGAGCAGGTGTGCATGTTGGCATGAAGGGGTTGAGCAGTGGAAACAAACTGCACGGCAGAGTTTCTCTCACCTGGTGAAGGACAGTCCCTCTGGTGGTGTCTCAGCCAAGTTACTCTATGATCAGGCACTCAGTGTGAGGGTAAGCCAATGTTATTCGTTATGCTGTTAGGGCCACTCACATTTCAGTCTCTTTCTCACTTTTTGGGTGAGCTGGGGCACCATCTCAGGGTACAGGTTGGTGAAGCATCTGTGGGATGGAGCCCAAAGCTGCTGCCTGGCTCCCCTGCAGAGCCCCTGAGCAGTGGTGCCTCCTGGCTCTGCGCTGTGAGTGGTTTCTGATGGCTTCCTGCTCCTCTCGTCCTCCCAGGGCTTGGGCTGTGGTGGGGCTGGTTGCCCTTGTGTCTGAGAGGCTTGGTGAGACCAATAGGCTGGGGGAGTTCCAGGAGTCTTGGGGAGCTGCTGCAGAGTCATGGGACATTGTGGCAGAGTTGCCCAGAGCAGCTGTGGCTGCCCCATCCCTGGAAATGTCCAAGGCCAGGCTGGATGGGGCTTGGAGCAACCTGGTCTGGAGGAAGGTGTCTCTGCCCATGGCAGGGGGAGGAATGAGAGGAACCTTAAGGTCCCTCCTGTGATATGTAATTTAGAGTAATTCGTGCTCATGAAATATATATATATATATTAATGTACAGAGTATAAGTCATGATGTTTGTAAGAAATATTCCTAGAAGATCACACTCTGGGCTGAGGGCGGTCGCTTGCGACAGCACAGGTGGCGACGGAGAAGACTAATTTGCGACTCTAAGGACGTAGCCAAGGCGGAGATGGACTCTTCATCAAGAAACACCCAAGTGATGAATACTTGATAAAGATCTACGATCGAAATAACGAGAGTCGTCAAGAACATTGACTCTCAATACCCAGTTCCAGAAAACCACATCGGCACTCATCGTCTGCCGGGAATTACATTGTCCAGCCCGATGCAGAGAAAGACGACGACATGAATATGTGAAGTCTGAAAGGAACAGAATAGACCCTGCCTCAGGCCAAATAAACTATAAAAACTGCTCGGGGCCTCCTGTGAGGAGAGATATGGCGTGCAGGGAGGTGTGGCTGAACGCTACCACCTCTGCCTGAACTGCTGGAAGGTGTCAGCCTGAAACAAATGAGTAATTGTTGTTGCTGTTGGTATCAGATGACATCATTTACCCGCCAGCAAATCAGCTGAGAAGCGGTGAGGCACCGAGTGAAGCAGGGAAATTATTTAGAAAGGTAATAAACCTAAGTGTAATATAAATATATCAGGGTAATGGATTTTGTGTACACAGGAATACAGAATGGCTGTCAGTGGTGTAGGTAGCACAGGGAGCCCTCCATGGCAGTTCACATTTGTGTATTTTAGTTCAAGGGAAACTTAAAAAAACCTAAAGGTCAACTTCCAGAAAGCTCTGCTGCTTTACTTCCACCTCCATCAGAGCCACTCCGGTGCCTGCCCTTATGGGGTGTGGTGGGCTCACGCAAGCCATGCCCTCGCCAAACCCAGCAGGAGTGGGGGGAGAGGTTGGAAGCGCAAAAGCAATGGAATTTGAGGGCGGAGAGATAGACCCATTTTGTTACAAGAGAGCAGGAGAGGCTCTGGGTGTGCCCACGGTGCCGGGCAGCCTCTGCCAGGCTCGCCCCTCTCCCCTGCAGCCGCGAGTCCCGGAGCGCCGGGCAGGTGGAAGTGCCCGCGGGACAGGAGCTGCCCCGGGGCGCCGTGCTGCTGCCTCACCCGGCCGCGCTCAGGCATTAACGCGCCATCAGTCACGGCCCAGGTGCGCCCCGGCATTTCCGCGGCGCCTCTCCCTGAGCAGCCCCAGCGCAGGGGAAACTGAGGCACGGTCAGGTGGGGCTGTGTCTCCTCCGTGTCAGCGTGCACAGCTGGAAACTCCTGGAAAGACAAGAGGGGAACAAATTCAAGTCACAAGCAGTGTCTGTGACTTGATGATGGAGTCATGTGTGTCTCACACTTGCAGCCCCAGCTGAGCCCTCCGTGGGCACATTTTTCCCACAGGTGACACCATTCACAGCTGCTTTCCCAGCACCTGTGCTTGAAGCTCGTCTGTGCTGCTGGCAAAGCAAGGCTCAGGTGCTGCTGAGGGGGGAGGTTATTGATAATTTTTTCCTTTTAATAACTACTACATTCTTTGTCAGAAAATTTCATGTTCCTTGAAGTTAGGGGAATGTGGTGACATCTGAAAGGAAAATTTTATTCTAAAGCTTGTCTTGACATGTGTTTTTCTTCTCTCTTTTTAAATTTCCCTTTTAATAAGGGGAAAAGGAGGAAGAGAGAGCACACGGAATGCAGAGGAAGTGAGATTTCCCACCACAACAACAAAATTGTTCAAAACATTTTTTTAAAGCAAAACAATAGTCAAAAATATCAGAAAGTAAATTGTGGCAGTTTACCAAACATCCTTAGCTTACTTTTTTTAAAAAAACTGCTCTGAGTTTTAACTCAAATGACTCCTCACACAAGTAGATAAGAGCAATGACTCTGGGATGAGCACGGAGGCAGGAATGTAAATACATGTTTTGAGTGCAATGAGTAAAATCCTCCTGAATCCAGCATCACCGGGGAATGATGGGTGCCCTGGCACTGCAGGCATTGAATACATTGAATTATAGAATCACAGACTGGTATGGGAACTTAAAGATCATCTCATTGCACCCCCTGCCATGGGGAGGGACACCTTCCATTATATCCCAGCTTGCTCCAGCCCCTGTCCAGCCTGGCATTGGACACTTCCAGGGATCCAGGGGCAGCCACAGCTTCTGCCAGGGCCTCACCTCCCTCTAAGTAAAGATTTTTCTTCCTAACATACAATCTAACTCTGCTCTCTCTCAGTTTAAACCACTGTCCCTTGTCTTGTCACTACCTACCCATATAAAAAGTCCCTCTCCTTCCATTTTAAAAGCCTCCTTAAGCTACTAGAAGGCTGTAATGGGGTCTCCCTGAAGCCTTCTCTTCCCTGTGCTTCAATTGCATCCATCCAGTTACATTTTACAGACTGTTCTAGCCAGTGTAGCTGTGATCCAGGGGATGGATCAGTGCTGTGGCATCGCTGCTGACCATGACGTGACAAGGGACCCCTCTGTATCTTAGCACAAATCCTTGTAGTCCTGTAGCTGTGCCTGGCTGCTTTTGTTCAGCTCCTGGTGCAGGAATCCTTTTTACTCATGTCGTGACCTTGGGCGAGCAACTTTGCTGTGCTTAAAATTAACTTCTCTGCAAACAAGGCGCATAAATCTCCATGTCAGGAGAAGCTGCAGCACAGCACGAGGGGCTCGGGTTTGGTGAAGGGTTTTT
This sequence comes from Irena cyanogastra, assembly GCA_013397155.1. Classification (NCBI taxonomy): domain Eukaryota; kingdom Metazoa; phylum Chordata; class Aves; order Passeriformes; family Irenidae; genus Irena; species Irena cyanogastra. The sequence goes on from VWZV01008310.1 coordinate 93,616, forward strand.
CCACCCTGAGTCACATGTGTGGTGTCCCTCTGGGGCAAGGTTGCCAGTGCCACCTCAGAGATGGGGTGGCCTCAATTGTGCCTCAAACCATAAGCCTTTGGCAGCTTTCCATGGGGGAAGAGGGTTCAGTTAAATCTGCTGTAGCTCATGGTGTTTTCACCCCCCCTTCTCCTAATTTGTTTGGTTTTGCTGGCAGAGCTAAATAGGGGCTGCAGAGACTGATGAAAGAGGCTGCAGGCTCGTCTTACAAAATAAAAAGGCTGTAGCAAATTGGCGTGCCTAGCCTGGGAAAACAGAAGCTAAGGGCAGCACAAGGAGAGCGGTGTGCGGACAGATCCCAGGGTACGCCCTGCGGGAGGAGATGAGCTGCAGAAAGCCTTGGCACAAGACTGTTGTGTGTCTGTAGCCTGTGAGTACACGCAGCCTGGAAACGAGAGGTAGCTCTTAAGCATCGGAGGAGGGAGTGACTGGAAAGGCTTCCCAGCAGGAGCCCTGTGTGCCCGGAGCACACGAACTCCTTTGGTGCCCTGTGAGGGGCTTCAGGTTGCCACAGCCACCATAAGGCAGCATGGAGGGTCCTACAGCCCCACATGCCCAGGCTGGTGTCACTGTGGGGCCGTGGGAGGATGTCTGTCTGTCCAGCCAGGTCCGGGCTGGGTGTGCTCTGCAGATAAACAGCTCCTTTTACACTTATTCATTCTGCCTATGTATACAGCCTGCTCGCCAGCGGCCGGGAGGTGCCTTTTCCCGATCATTGCCTTTGGTGTGGGTTTTACAGATGGTTTTTATTCAATCATGCAGAGATGAGGGGGGAACGTGGCAAATATATGAAGTGTGTTGGTCATTCCTGGTTTCCTGGGGCCCAATGACCTTCACCCACAGATCCACAGAGAGCATGGGGTCATCACTGGCTCCTGAACTCCAGTCCCAGGTTGCTGTTGGGTCCCTTGTATTTGCCTCTTACTGGACACTTAAAGCAACTGGGGTTATAAAAACAGGAGCAGGGAGAGGTGACAGCTGGGCCTGGAGAATTACAGAGAGGAAATGAGATTAGAGGGAGAAGGGATCACCAGGAGGCAAGATGGCCCCATGCTTGGCAGTCAGCTTCTTCCCTCACAGCCTGACCCCACAACCAGTCCTTTCTCTCACAGCCCGACTCCACAAAGGTTCCTTCCCTCACAAACTGACCCCACAACCTGCTCCTTCCCTCAAAGCAGTCAGGGACCCATCAGCTTTTCCTTCCCTCACAGGTGAGCCCCACAATCTGCTCCTTCCCTTATAGTAATCAGGGATACATCAGCTTCCCCTTACTTCATAGCCTGACCCTATAGCAGTGAGGGATCCGTCAGCCCAGCCCCACAACCTGCTCCTTTCCCTCAGCCTGGCCGCACAATTGGCCCCTTCCCTCGGCACTCAGGGACCCACCAGCAGCCCCCTCCCGGCGGCCCNAGCGGAGCGGAGGAGAGCGGCCGGGCCGGTGCGGCCATGGGGAAGGTGCAGCTCTTTGAGATCCGCCTGGGCGACAGCCGCGTCGTCTACAGCCCCGGCGAGCCGCTGGCCGGCACCGTCACCGTGCGTCTCTCGGGCTCGCTGCAGTACCGAGGTGAGCCCGCGGCCTGCCGTGCCCGCCGCCCGCGGGGCCACACGGCGGGGCGGATATCGCGGGGAGGGGTTCACGGGCTGCCCTGGCCCGCGGGGCGCCGTGGGGACGTTTTCGGGGAGCAGCCGGGTTCCCTTCCCCGGCTCTGGGGACTGGCGGCTCCGGGGCTGCCCCATCGCTGCTGCCCCCGCTGCATGCGGCGGCCGGGAGGGGCTGATGGGAGCAACCTGCTGGATTATTTCCTTCTCCGCTTCTTCCTCTTACTTTTTGCTCCTATCCCATAAATAAGGAAACATCCTCCCAACCCCCTTCCCAAAACAACCCAGCGCGAGGCTGTGCCACAGCAGTCTCCGGAGCTGGCGGGTGCCCAGGGTGGCAGCGGGAGGTGGTGGAGGGGCTCGCCCGCCTAGTTCCGATTTCCCGGAGTCCTGCGGCTTCTCAGGGCTGCCGGCATCGCCCCGGCATGGCCCCCGACCCCCGAGCCTGGTGCCCCTGGCTGGATAGAGCCCGAGTGTGTTAGGGCAGGGCGATAGGAGGAGGTGTGCGGTGCCCTGTCCTGGTGGGCACAGCCCTGCCTCGGCAGGAGGGAGGAGATGCGCGATGCTGTGTCCTGGCAGTGCGATACCCGCCCACCGGCACCGTCCGCAGCGAGCAGCCGTGTTGTAACATCGCGAATGAACTCGGGCGTTCGAGTTGTGGCTCTGCTAGTGTGCGAGATGTCCGGGGTGTGTGCGAGGTCCTGTGTGTGCCAGGGCAGGGCGTGCCCGCTGGGCAGTGGTATGGACCAGGAGGTGTTGGGCTACGAGTTTGTTGTTCCACGCGAGGCTCAGGCCATGCTCGTGGCTGGTGCAGTCCGTCAGGGCAGAGGGACTGGGCTGGACTGCAGGGAAATGAGCTGCTGGGCTCGGATCATCCAAACTGGGAGCTTCCTCCCCCGCCTGAGAGAAGTCATTCGCATTTGCAAGTCAGCTTTATGCTCAGTGCTGTGGAAATGTGAACCAATTTGCTGTTTTCCCTGAGGTCTTGCTTGCTTCTCGTGTGTGCATGCTGCTTCCTTTGTAACAAATTATTGGAGGGGGAAGAAAAGACCGAGTAATGTAAAATGCGAAGTCTCTGTTCAAGAGCTGTCAGCCTGGATGATGGTGCCTATGCTTGCCTGTGCCTTGCTTTTGAGAGCACCTCTCCCAGTTGTGTGCAATAGCTTTTGGAAGCTTCTTGTGGAAAAAAGTATCTAGGACAAGTGTAAACTTGTAGTCTGTTTAACTCCTGTCAGAGCAAAACAGTTGCAGATCCAGCGTTTATCTCCTCGGAGAGTCCTCCCAGATGCACTTGCAGCAAAGATGTTCTTAATGAAGTCTGGCTGACTTCCCTCCTCGGCCCATCCCATTGACTTCCATCCATTCCTGAAGGTGCTTCTTGGATGGGACAAGAGTTTGGCCTTGGAGGGTTTGGTGTGCCGGCCCCTTGTTCTGCCAGCTGGCCAAACCTGCTTGCTGCTGCCACTACAGCTCCCATTTGGAGAGGACCTGCCAGGTTCTGTTCTACAGCAGCTCTCCTCTGCTTCCTGGTGTTGTTGTAGGGAAGGAGAAAGGTATCTCTGTTCCAGACCTCCTTTCTACTTCCTTATTGCTTTGATTCTGAAAAGCATCAGAGTCTGGTGATAAGTACTGATCCTGAACTCAGGAGGGGTTTTGCTGTGGGATCGGGTGTTTGGGACTAGTGCAGGGATTTTGGTAAGAGCTGAGCTCTAGGAAAGCTGTGAGAAGCAGCTGAGCAGCCCTTTCAGGCTGAGTTTCCTGTACAGTGGCTTCATGAGCTGGGGTAGAAATGTTCCCTTACTAGTGTCAGAACTCACCCAGTTAAGTCACATTTGGATGTGAAACCAACCTCTTCCAAGCACAAGGTGACTCTTTGCTGTGTGTTTTCCACCCCCTGCTGTGTATCTTATGGTCTGTAGTGCTTAAACCCTCCACACTTGATCTCTTGGGCACCCCCTCCTTCTTTCTGGATGAAGAAAATGTCTCACCCTCGGAGGAAGAGGCTCATGGAGCTGCTGAAACATCCTTTGGTGTAACAGCAGGTGACTACCTGCAGAAAGATATCTTAAAGGGACTTTTGAGCCCTGTTGAGCTGTGTGGGCTCAGCACTGGGGGCATCAGACAACCTGACACGCTCTGGCTTCCTGCTGGGCTGTGGGAAGAGCTGGGTGGCACCAACTCATCTTACATTGTATATACCCCCCACATACCTTCCGTGGCCAACTGTGACTTTCCGGGCTAATAAACTGCTTCCAGGAGAAGACACAAAGTCCTCACCCATGGCAGGTCTAGCCCACAGCACCACAGTTTGGTGCTTTCCATTTCCTGAGCCAGACGAGTCGGGCGCGGTGACTTCTCGGTTCTGTGGTGTGTGAGATCACAGCCGGAACCAGCCTGTAGGTGACTCCTCACACGGTAACTTCTGCCTCTTGAAAATTACACCTTCTGAGAGGTGACAGTGCAAACAAACAGCTCATTGTGCCTTGCTAAACACAGGAGAAATCTTGGGTCATGGGACAGCTGGGGACACACCTTTTTGGGATCATTGATGTTCCCACTTAGCCTGGCGTCAGTGCCAGCCCTGCTGACTGGCAATGAGGGCTGTTCAGGAGCGCATCTTCTTCAGCTGACCTTGCAGCAGCATCACAAATACTGACTGGTCCTTGGTGACCCACATGGACCTTCTGAGGAGCCACACTTCTTCTTGTGCCTGTGCCAGAGTGAAGGACCTGCCCAGAAAACTTCTGAGCCTCAGGGGAGAGCGCTGATGGAAATGAAGGGTTCCTGATCATTGTGCCTGGTTTGCTGGGTAAATAATCAAACGTGTGCGTACAAAGAATAATTAATCTTACAGGAAGCTTGCGCAGGGACAGCTGGAGATAGAGTTAATTTGTGGGGAAGGAGGAGGGAAGCCAGTTCATTTGGAGCAGGGCAGGCAGTCCTGGTTGCCGGCAGGAGCATGCGGGAACAAAGGTTTGTGCTGCCTGGAGATGCTGGAGCACTTTCCTCTCAACTCTGTGGCTTCCAGAGGCCATGTGGATTATTTTGGTCCCGCCTGCCGTTCAGTGAGGCTTCAACAAGCATAATGTTAAAATAACAGCCCTCTCTGCCAGGTCACCAAGAGCAAAGGAACAGCAAGTGCTTTCTGGAACAGATTTCAGCACTTTGCTATTCTCCACTCTGTTATTTGGCTGTCCAGGTTTGTGCAGGGATGAGTTGACTTTAAAATCACTCCCTTGAACTACAAAGCTCCAGACACAAGTACCCATGTTTGTTCATGCTCTAGAAATACAGCTACATAATTCCTGTTTCCACAGAGCGGAGAGCCCATGAATCATAATTTTCTTCTCTGATCTTAAATGTAATAAATATTCTCACTTCTCATTTGGAGGACAGAGAAAGCTGGCAGTGAAGGGGGATGAAGAGCAGGGCTCTGAAATCCTGGGTCAGGTGTCCATATTAAAAGGTAACTTCTGTTCCCTAGGAGGGCAGTAGGGAGAGTTTGAGTTTGGTGGTTCTGACGTGTGTAACTTGTGCCCTTCCTGAGGGGAAGGGATGACACCAAAGGACTTTGTTGGCCGTGATTCTCCTACCACTTGACCTCTGGTACAGTGGAAAACATTGTTCCTGCAGGAAGGCTGTGGCTTGGGAAAGTGCTGGGGAAAAGGTGGATTCAGTCCCTGCATAGTGGTCTGGGTCTCTCCTGAGACAGAAGTTTGTCTGTAAAGGAGGATTGGAAATCCCTGTGCTGGCAGCATGGGTCACCTACTCACCATTGGGGCAGTGGGACTCCACGGTTGGTCCCTGCTTTGGGGTGCAGTGTGGGGTCTGCAGAGCTGAGCGAGGCTTGGGAGTTTGGAGGGCAGGAGCAGTGCCATCACTGTCCCTGATGATCCTGGCAATGTCCCATGAGGTCCTGGTGCTGTCTGGTGGGTGCAATGGTGGGTGCCAGGATCCAGGCAGGCTGGCACCACTGCACAGGAATGCTCACGGATGGCTCCGCAGCATCACTCCTGCAGGCTGCATGGCTCCTGCTGTAGGGGAGCTGGATTAACTTTCTTTTCTCATTGTGTGAAGCGAGACAGCAGGGAGCTGTGTGGCCAAGTCTGTCTGAAGCTGGGGAACAAAAGAGGGATTTTTGCTCTCCTGGCTGGCTTGCTGCTAGAGCTCCAACTCCTCTGGAGTCAATAACTAATCACGAGATGGGTTTGTGTCTCTTGTCGCTGCAGTAAGTCGTTCTCCGCCGCTCCCCCCCGCCTGTGCACCACTTGTGCTCAGCTGAAAAACTGTTTGCTGCTTTCCTTGGCGAGGAGACATGCCACAACCTCCCATCCCTTGTTTAACAAAATGGGAGGACAAGTGGAGTGGAGTTCTGTCTGTCTGATTTGCTTCCAAGTGTGACAAACGGGGTGTGAGTGCTTATCCCTTCCCTGGAGCAGCGCAGAGCTGTCAGAGATGTAGCTTGTCTTTCAGGGCTGGAGTCAAGTAGGCGGCAGGGAGGCTGCCTGGCTGGGAGGAAGAAGCCTGTGGGTTTCCATCCCTCTTGTCCTGAGGCAGCTCCCTATCCCTACCTGTGTTGGGAGAGGAGGAGCAGCCTGGGCAGGTGTGCTCCACTCGGAGCGTGTTGCTCAATACTTTGTGCTGTAAGTCATCCCCAGGGAAGAAGTAGGTGTGTAGAAGACACAGAGCTGTCACTTGGCTTGGTGAAGTCTTGCTAGAGGCTCTCATGGCCAGTAAGAGGAGGATGGACATGTGGATCATCCTCTGCTATTCAGAGAGGGAATGCTCAGGCCCTTCCAAGAGAAGAAGGAAGTGGGGTGGTTGGGTTGTGCTGCAGGGCTGCTGCAGACCTGACCTGTGCCAAAGCATAGAGAAAGGTGCTCTGCCTTGGTGAAGGTCTTTTCCTTCTCCTGCTCAGGCCAGCTACTCCTGAAGTGGCCTGGCAAACATGTCAGGGGCTGAGCTTTGGTTTGGTGCCTGTTTTCTTGAGGGCTGATTGCTGAGATATCCCATGTACAGTCTTTAGGCTACTGGTGTGACCTCTGGAGTCTGGCAACAGGAATTGCTGTGGAAGTTAATTGCCTCTTTGTGCTGCTCTTAAAATCTGTCACTCTTCAAATCTCTCATGGAGAAATGCAAAGTGCTTAGGAGAGGAGAAATTGAGCAAAGGACCAGACTGTTGCCAGTCAGCATATATTTTACCTTGTGCACAGTTGTGCCTGCATATGTTCAGAGTCCCTGGGCTGTGTTCAGGATCTAAAATGGACCCATGCCACAAAGGTGTTCAGGCTTCTGTCTGCTTATGATGGCTTTTAAACAACAAATCCACATTCCCCACTCTCTGATGGCAAATTAAAAGTAAGTGATGGGGTACACAAGTCAGCTGAGAGTGAGGTGTTTTGCTGTTTGTGGGTAGAGACCTTTCACCACAACGTGGGTACCTGTGGCTGGGTATTGCTCTGTGCAGAGGGTTGGTCAGTGTCATGGGTTTGAATTGCATGGCTTGAGTAAATTCGCACAGGTGTATTGGGATCTTGAGATGCTGGATGGTGGCAGTGGAGAGGACATGGGGTGTCCTAAGGTAAGTATCAAGCTGCTTTTGACCTCCTTGACAAGATGAGGGTGGCAAGCTAGTGCCAACCTGGAATTATTGAGAGACCTAGTTTAAAAACACCCTGATCTCTGAGCACCTTAATCTTCATTAAAAACCGGAGTTTGTCAGATATCCGTAGCAAAAGCTGTTTCCAAGAAGCATGAATCATTTCTGGAGCACTAATGCTTATGACTTCCACTCCTTTGTTCTTGCTGACGGCACTCTGTTCTCTGACAGTCGTTCTGGCTCAGGCAGCTCAGACAAGAGGTAACAATGCTGCACAAATTCACTGTTCATCCCTCCCAAACACACCCTCTTGAATCCCAGATATTCCCTGCAATAAGAGTGGGATAAAACTGGCTTGGAAGGCAACAACTCTAGAGAGGAATGCTCCGTGTAAGGGTAGAAACTGGAGCCTTCTCAATGGGGATTATCAGCAGGGATCTGAATGTCAGGGCCAGAGGTTCAGCTCAGGTTCCAGATGTTCCTTTTCTGTCTGCTTGGATCTCTGATGAGCCCAGCCTGACCGTGAGGACTGTCTTACCAACTTGCAGCACTCCCAGCACAGTGAGGATTTGTTATGTATCTGGTGCTCTGGTGATAACAAGAACATAAGTCATCTTTCAAAACTGATGATCTTGCTATAAATAGAGAATCCAGCTGCTTTTGCTGAATGGCATCAAAGAAAATCATAGGAGCAGCTCTTATGCTTAGTGAAGTGGATTCTGGCTGTTTTCTCTGAAGATGCTGGCGTTGGGAGATTTCTTGACAACTGAGACGTGCGAAAGCAGTGCACAAGAGTTCAATGTGACGTGGGGAGTCTTCAGCAGGGAGCAGGTGAGGCTGGGATCTCTCATCCCATGCTGGGATCTTCAGCAGGGAGCAGGTGAGGCTGGGATCTCTCATCCCATGCTGTGCCTTCTGGCCTCCCCAACCTGCCTGTGCTGGTACCCAGCCAGGATGAGGAGGCACTAAATGCAGACTCGCTTTACTGCTTGTAAATAAGGCTCTTCAGGAAAAAGCTCTTGAAACCTCCCCTTCCAGGAGGAGGGGAGCTGGCTCCTGCCTCGTGTTTGGGAGCTGCAGCAGCACTAAATCATTTGGAGGTGTCTCAGCAGTTCTGTGTGCTGAGTTGCTAGTTCAGTGCCTGGAGTGGCAGGAGGACGGACCGTGGTGTGGTTCCACGTGGTTGCCTGACTCCTTGCTCCTGCCTCCTCTCTCTATATGTGAGCTTCAGCCCCTCACACCAAAACTCCTGTTTCCAGGATGGCTGAGCAGCCCTGAGTGTGCTGCTTTAGTCCTTCTGCCATGGAGGCAGAGGCTCGCTCAGGATGCCAGGTTGTGACAATGTGCTCTGTGTGGAGTCCTTGCAGCCCCAGGGACATCCAGCCTGTGACAGACATCCTACCCCACCAGGTGCTGGTTGTGACAATGTGCTCCTCATCTGGAGAGTGGGTGCTGGCGAATTTGTGCCCAGGAGCATCCCTTGAGCTCCAGGAGGGGATGGAGAAGTGTCATCTCTCCTGAGCTTTACATCTGCAGGGCTGTCTGTTGCTGAGGCCAGGAGAGCTGTGTCTGGCTGCATCGTGGGTGGCAGTGAGGGTCTCCCAAAATGAGTACCAGCCAACAGGACTTGAAGGCTTGTCTCTTAGAAAAGGGTATCTGAGAGTCTCAGAAGAAAATGAGCATGACTCAGTCCCACAGCAGAGCCTGGCCCACAGGAGCCCTGGTGCTCTGGTATTACAGTAAGCCTGTTAAGCATGAATTTCCAGAAGTCTTTGAAGCATTTATTTAGAAAGAATCTGAAAAGGGAGTAGGCTCTGGTGAATCAACCTCTTTGTGGTGAGTAGGGAAACCTGATCAGTCGGCTGTTTATCTTCTGCAGTGGCTTTTGCACCCAGCGTGGAGGGTGATGCTCCCGCGGCGGGGGCAGAGGGGCTGTCTGGGGAAAGCTCGTCAAACCTGCTCCAGGGTGTGGGAAGAGTGGAGCAGGGCTGCCGGTGGTCGCGCACAGGGGTGTGTTCCCAGGACATCAGAGAGCTCAGCCTCCCTGGCTGCTCCTTTTCCACGGGAATCGCAGTTGTTCTGCCAGCAAGGTGGGAAAAGGTGCCAGGTTTTGCACTTGCTGGGAAAGAACAATTGAGTTTGTTAATGAGTTTAAAGGGGCGTTTTCTTACACCAGCATCTAGCACATTCCCCCTGGGACCTGCAGTGCTCTGTGGTAGGTTTTGGTGGAGTTTCTTGCTCAGTTTTTCCTTTTTTAAACAGCCAAGTAAATTGTACCAGAATATCTTAACTCCTCTGGCCTAAAGTGCTGGGTGGAAACCTGTTTCACTTTGGGCAAGCTATAAAAAAAAAGAGATTCCTCACTTTTATTTTAGCACTGCTCAGTCTGAGGAAGGGTGGCTGTGGTCCCTGTCTGGCTGAAGTGCTAGTGCTGGCAGGTCCTGGTACCCATCAGCATTCCTGTGAGCCAGGGTGAGCTGCTGATTCTGTTCCACTTGTCTGGCTGCATGTTGGGCATCTGGGACTTGCATTCCCTTCCCGCGGGGCTGCTCTAGGGGACAAGTGCTGAAGATTAAGATGCCCTGACTGCTTATGTATGTACAGCCTTACTTTGCTTTGAAGAGCATAGCTTACTTAAATTCAGGGCTCACAAAACCCAGCTTATTACTCAGGTCCCCTGAGAAGGATGGAGTAAATGAAATCTACATTAAATTTATTAAAATAAATTTGTCTTGTGCAGGGGATCATGAATAAAGTGTTTCTGGGTCCTGCTGAGATCGTAAATATGAGATGTTCCTGTGTCAGGCTGGCAGCTGCAGGCCCTGCTTGGAGCTTGGTTCCATCCCACCTGAGAGCAACAGAGGCTGCTTCCTCATGGATGGCATGAACAGAAGTGAGCCTCAAATGCAGTTCTAGGAGGAGGGCAGACACTGCAGTCTCCAAACTGGTCACAGTTTCTCACTCTGAATTTCTGTCCAGAGTAGCAGAAAGGAAAGAAATCTTCTGAGATTAAAGTTGGCTTCACACCCTGGAGCAGTTGAAGCTCCACATGAAATGTTGCCTCCATCTCTCCTCCAGCCTTCTGCTCCTCTGCAACCTCTCTGCTTTTCCCCTCCAATATTGGAGGGATGGATGCTGGGAGAGGAGGAGGCTGTGAGTGCTGGCAGTGTGGCTCAGGTGGGTGGCTGGCATGGAGATATTCCTGGAGAGCTGTGAGATCTGCCTCTCTCTGCCAAGTACTTTCTCACTGCTGTTTGATCTGGCTGCTCCCAGCACGACGTAGGGGTGCCTGTGTCTGCCAGCCTGGCCTGGGAGGAAGAGGATGGTCCCTCAGCATGCTGGGGTGGGGCACAGTTGCTGTCCTTGCGGGAGTACCCGAGGAATGACATCCCTGACCTCTGCTCTGTGTGTGGCAGCAAGGCGCTGTGTGGAGCAGCTCTGCTGGACTGTGCCACCTGTTTAGGATGGATGAAAGTTTGGGCTTCCGAAACTGGTCTGAGGCACTGCCAGGACATGTCCAGCCTCTGCTCTGCCTGGCTGTTATGGTACAACCACCTCTGCCATTGTGGGCTCTTGAGCAGAGCAAGCCCGTTTCTCCCCACCTCCTCCCTGCCTGTGTGGCTCAGCACTGGGGCTTACAACAGTCTGAAGCTTAAAAAAAGTCCCAAACTTGTCCTGGTTTTGCAAGAGGCAGTATTGGAGAAAGGATTACCCCCTTCTGGAGCATGTTTGGGGAGCAGTGAGGTGGTTGTAGCAGCAGCAACATGGTGGGGATTGGGGTGAGGGGCTGGATGGGGTGAAGCCCCTCAGTCAGGCTCTGAGTGCAGCTGCTGTGGTGTTTCATGCCTGTTGCTAAGGAGCTGCCTCTGGCAGATCCAAGACACAGACTCTGTGGCACGTGCTCATCCCCCTCCCACAGCATGTGTGGCCTTGTTCACTGGCGAGTTTTCCCCCTGCAGCCCGACATGTGCAGAGCCAGGCTTGTTAAGTGTACTCAGCTGAGGATTTAATTCCAGATGTTCGAGATGACCCCTTCCCTCTGAGGGCAGCCAACGTGCTGATAAAACACTGTGATGCTATAAATAAACCTGTCGGCTCCACAAGGGAGAAAAGCCTTTGGTTGAGCAGGAGTTTGTTCTAAATAGGAGCCCAAGAGTTGGCTTTTTTGTCTCAGGATTTATGTTGACCCTTGGTTTTGGGGAGGAGCTGGAAAATGTAGGTTTTCCTGCTGCTCTCAGCCTGATGGAAAAAAATGCTTGCAGTGGGGGCAAGGATTGACCTACCTGGGAAAGGACTTAGACAAGATTTGTTCTCCTGCTTTTCTGCAGGTACACACCTGCCCAGCCTCCCTTTGGGGTCTTCTGCATTGCTGGAATGAGAACATCTTTGTGTGTCCATACTACCTGCCCCTCCTCATGCTAGGCTGGACTCTGGCTGAAATAATTCATGCATAGCTGAAATAATGACTGTGGGTCACTTTACCCCTGTGACAGAGCTGTCAGTCTCCTGGAGTTGCTACAGGTGGAGTTCTTCCAGGCTGTCCTGAGGAGCTGCTTCAGCCTTCCTACTGTGTGGGGCTGCTTTTGGAGGTTCTGGGCTTCCTGCAGGATGGGTGGGACATCCAGGTGTGTCCTCCTGCCTCAGCCTGGCAGTGGACGTGTACAACTCTGTTGTCACAGCCAGGGCCACAGGCACTGCTGGCTCTTGGGATCACATTTGCTGAGCTTGGATTTGCAGGGCTGGCTCTGCTGCCCCAGAAATCAGCACACTGAAAGGTTGGGGAGGGAGGGACTGTCCCTTGCATTGCTGTGAGGGGTTTGGCTGGTCCAACCCCTTGCAAGGTGCAGCGGGCAAGTGCTAGCCTGGGGAAGAATGGCTGAACAGCAGAGCTTGCTCTTGCTCCTGGAGGCTAAATGATGGTAAAGTTTGTGCCAATGCAGAGGGGCTGCAGCTGGGCTCATGTGTGGCAGGAGCATTGCCACGGGCAGCAGCACAGGGACAGAGAGGGGTCAGACATAGCAACCACTCAGAATTTCACTGGCAGCCTGTCTGAGCCGCTGAGCAGAGAGCTACGCTGGCTGTGAGGTTGTGATGGCTGGCAGGCTGTGGGAGGTGGGATGAACCCCTGGGTCACGGGGAGCAGCAGCCAAGTTCTCCAGGAGCTGCAGGCTGCTGGTGCTGTGGGAGATGCTGCTCCCTGTGTGTCAGCTCCAGACAAGTCACCTCCCAGGGCCTGGCTGCAGGCTTGGATTTGATTTGAGATGGAAAGCATAGACTACTCTTCTAGACAACTCCTCTCCTTCCACATTAGAGGCCAGGTCCCTTTCCTGCCCCTGTGCTGGGTTCTTGTGAAGGAAGAAGATAAAAACCTCCCCAGACAATCCTTGACCTTGTGCCAAACCCGCTGCTGCCTCCAGCACTTGTAAGCTCTGCTCTTCCCTCACTGGCTTGTGGAATGCTCAAGACTATTTGTGTCTCACAAACTGACAAGATGGACCCAGAAGGATGGGGACAGCTGAGATTTAATTAGGAGCTGTTGGTTTAATTAGTGATGTCTCAATATATTCATGCACGAGGGAGTTGTGTATCTTGTGAGTTTCCAGCCTTCCTGCTCAGTCCTTTCTGTCTGAAGCTGTATGGGTATGTTTCTGTGTAAAGGCCATCAGTAGAAAAACCTCATCCTGCCCCTCTTGGTGTCCACTTTTCATGGAACTTTTCTAGGAATTTCCCAATGTCTACAAACTTGCTCTCTGGGTCTATGGGTCTTGCTCCCTCCCAGGCTTTCCATTTTCCGGTGGTATCTGGTCCTGCTTTGCTGCCAGCGTGGGGAACCTCAAACCCCTCATCTTCACACAGATGCAGTGTTGGGAGATCCCAGGGTGTACCCAAATTTGTGATCTTTGCTGAACCCAGAGGTGTCACTCCAAGGTGGAGCTGTGGTGCTGTGTGTTGAGGTGACCTCCTGCTGCCTGTCCTGTGACAGTCCATCCTTCCGTCAAAACCAGGTCCCTGCTGCCATGCTTTGGGAAGGAGTTTGGGCTCAGGGGGATCCTTCACCCCTTTCTCCCAAGACTGCTTCTGGCCCCTGGGATGGAAAATGGCTGATTCCCAGCTCATGGATGCTCTGAGTCTCTGCAGCTCTGGAGAGCCCCTGGCAGCTTGAGAGAATCAGTTAAAATGTGGTGATCACTGTCTCCTGTGGCTCTGATGGAGAGGGGTGAGGGACGGGGACTCTGCCTTCCCATGGCTGGTTTCCATGAAATGAAGACTTCTTTGATTCATACTCACTTGACTCCTACAGCACGTTCTTCTCCTCTGCTCCCTTGTTATCTGCGTCCAGGCACGCACGAGTTTTGCAAAGGGTATCTCAGTCCCTGGGTGCCCTCTGATTCCGTCACTAAAGCATGCCCTGGTCCCTTGTGCTGTGTGAGGTCACTGCAGGCACAGTGGCTCTGCCATCCGTCTCATCCCACGTGTGCAGGGCTGGGCCCCTCCTTCCCTGCAGCAGGGATGGCTGGAGCCTCTGGGTCCAGCAGACATGGCTGAGGCCACGTGGTGACCCGGGTAAGCTTCAGCTGGCAGAATCCCAGGCTGTTTGTAGGTGCCGTTTCAGAGCTCGGTTGCCAGCTCTTCGTCCGTCCTTGTGGAGGAAAGGGAATGACGGGAGGGTCTGTTTGTCCTGCATAAGCTGCTGCCAACTGCAACAGCCACCACCTCCAGCTGTGTCAGGTTGTGTCAGGGGCAGGCCAGGCTGGAGATCAGGGAAAGGTTCTTCCCCCAGACGGTGCTGGCACTGCCCTGGCTCCCCATGGAATGGGCACAGCCCTGAGGCTGCCAGAGCTCCAGGAGCGTTTGGACAGCGCTGCCAGGGATGGACAGGGTGGGATTACTGGGGAGTCTGTGCAGGGCCAGGGGTTGGACTGGGTGATCCCTGTGGGTCCCTTCCGGCTCAGGGTATTCAATGATTCTATGAACTGGTTTTTCTGCTTTCCCTGCCCAGCCTAGAAAATCCAAACTGACCAAGATGCATCAGCCTCTTCCCTCCTCCTCTGCCCATACTTGTTGTAGCAGGTGTGTGACACAGGTGGGACTTGAAGTCAGAGGCATTCACTTGGGACTGAGGCTGAGTGCAGGGTGACCATTGAGCCTCTGCTTGCTCAGCATGTGGCTGGATTTTGGAAGGAGGGATGTACACACACAGCCTGCCTCTGGCAGAGGAGGGGATGCGTGTCCTGTGCTTTCCTCATGCCCAAGGTGCCACGCCAGCTCCCCCAAGGAGGGCAATTCACTGGGTCAGGAGAAAAAGCAGTTTGAAATCTATGGCTGCTCTCCTTAAATCACCTTGGAAGAAGGCAGACGTGCCCAGCTCCTGGCATCTCTATTTTTACTTTGTGCAGAGATGGATATGGCTGAGCTGTCTCCTTTTATTTCCAGCATTTGGCGCGTGCTGCAGCGCGTTGCTAAAGATGTCTCTGGCTGGATGCGGAGCTGCCCGCTTCCCTGAGGGACTGGGGGGGTGAAGGGCTCTTGCCTTCTGCATGGCTTCATCATTCATTTCTTCTCTTTGCCTCCCCCTTCCACTCCCTTTACAGTTTTTGGACTTTGTTTTTTTCCCGTGTTTATTCAAATCAGCCTGGGTAAACAGGGAGCAGGAGGGAAGTGACTGGGGCCACTGGTAGCACAGGATTCCAGAGGCATTTTTAATGGGTCTCTAATAACTGGAACTGACCTATTCTGATGCAGAAACTATTCTTATTTCCTCTGTCTGCAACTTGGCAGTTCCAAGATTTCCTTGGAAAGGCTCATACTCTGTATTTTGCTTCCTGACAGGCAGTCTGACAAGCTCTGTGCTCAGGTGGCTCTGTTGCAGCAGCTGTGATGGTGCCGGTTTTGCCAGGTCTATCCTGACAATGCCATTTTTAGGTTCCAGCTGCCCCCAGAGCCATGTGTCTGAGCTGTGCTTGTCACACATCCCTGTCTCTTCTCCTGCTTCTGGGCAGGAGCCTGTACAAGAGAGAGCCAGGCAAGTCCCCAGTATCTCCCTCTGCCCGTGGGATGCTCATGGAGAGGCTGATTTTATGGTTCACTGTTCCAAAACTTGGTAAGGAGTGAGACAAGTGCTTTGATCTGTTGAACCAGACACCTCTGAAACCTCCCAGATAACCTGGCCCTGTTGCTGCCAATCTTTCCTGCTCTGGGCATGAAACTGAGGGGCTCTCTGGCTGTCCTGAACCTGCTGCCCACAGCATCACCCACCCTGCAGGGGCCTGGGGATCTGCTGGCTCCTCCAGGAGCCTGGGGGAGGAGGTGGATTGTGCAATCTCTGTTTTGCGCCACACTGTCAGCTGTGGGGCAATAGCTCAGAGCTATTGTCCACCCCATTTTTCCCCAATGAGGTAGGGGGAGCTCGTGTGTCTGGAGCAGGTTGGAAAAGATGCTCTGTTAACAAATCTCTGCCCCCTGAACTGCTCCAAGGCTTGTCCTAAGTGTGGTGACTTGGTATGCTTGGTGAGGGGACACTGGGAACTTTGGGGAGTGTAGAGGGAAGGGAAGACTGAAATTCCTTCAAACTTTTCAGCTTGAAATGCTGCTTTCTGTTGCTTGGGGCTGGAATGGCAACCCCAGAGTGTGGGATGGTCAGGGAAGGTGGCTGGAGAGGGCTTGGTGGGGCTGAAGGTCTGGAACTCCTCAGAGCCCCAGAGCAATCTCTCCAGGGACTGTCTCTCCTCTCTAGGCACAGGCTGGCTGTGACAGTGCCAGTTTAGGGTGTCAGTAGTTAATTGGGAAGCCTTGGAGCTGACAGCTCCTGTGCTGGAAAACTCCTTAGCAGGATGTAGAGGGATTTTTGGACACGGTCTGACTTTAGCCCTAGTGCTTGACCATGGCAGCAGGGCCCCAGGCATGGGCTGGCTCTGAGTGTCAGGCTGCAAAGCCACTGCCTTTGCTTGCTGAGCCTGTCTGCTGTGAAGGGAGCTGTGCCACGGTGTGTGCTCCTGAGCATTCCCACCCACCTGCCTCCCTGGAAAGGAGAGCCTCCTCACTGCAGTGCAGCATCGGGCTGCAATCAGAGCCTGTGGGCCCCTTATCTGGGCATTGAACAGATGGTGGTGATCTATAAACTCCTGTGGTGCAGGGAGCCTGCTCAGGGGCTCTTGCTCCTGAAGGATGTGAACATTCTCCAGATTTTGGGCTTTTCTTGCTTGCATCTCCTGTGAGAAAATGTGGGAATGGAGTGGGTGAGTCTGGGCTTGATTTGACTGGATCCATCTGTGTTATGTGGGCTAATTCAGAGTGGGACAGGCTTGTGGTGAGCCCAGAGATGTGGCAGTATGTCCGAGGTGGGAGCATGGCACCGATGTGTAGATACACAGGACACCACCCTGCTAAAATCTTTCCTGCTCCTGATGCAGAGGCCCCTCTGTGGCTTTGGCTCTGCCATCTGGCAAAAGAGAGTATTGGATGTCACTTGGCGATGTGGGGAGGGTTCATTGTGATGGTTCACCTCGGGAGGGCACCTATATCTGCTCAGGTGTGCTCTGTGCTGTGGGGGAGTTCCCATCCCAGGCCACACTATCCTGTTCTTTTCCTGCCCTGCAAATGCTGAAGCACATCACAGACACAAGGCAGTGATGTGTCAGCCTCGCTGCTGCGTTGATGTTTAGATAATGAGAGTTGGCATCTGGAGCTGCTTATCCTTTGTCCTTGAGTGTAGAACAACACTTGGACTGCAAGGGGCTCTTCATCTCATGGTCGTGATCAGCTGTGAGTGTATGGCAGGAGATCTGATGGGGGAGGCTGTTCTTCCTTGTGGCATTACAGAGTTAAAGCCCTGAGCAGCTCATTCATTCCACCTGACTGCATGACCCCCCTCACTGTGACTGGGGTAAGAGCCATGAGTTGCCCCTGCAGAGAGAGTTGGATTTGAGGTTCCTGTCTAAAGTCAGTGTGGAAGACAAGGTCACATCGGCCAGGCAGGTGCTCTGGAGAGCTTTTTGAGGTGGTTGCAAGCAGCAATGACATGCAGCCCTTGTTGTTTGGGTAGGTGGGTGGAGGTGTTGATATCAACAGGTCTGAGAACACTTGTGGAGGGGAGGGGAGATCTCCTAAGCCAAGGCAAACTGGCCACAGGCTTCCCAGGGAGGTGCTTCCTGTGGATGCAGCTGGAATGCAGGGGAGCAGATGGGTCAAACAGGCAAAGAGTCTGTCTGGTGGATCCTGTCACCTTTCTGCCAGCAGAACTATTCACCTGGCAAATGGGATAAGGGGGTTCTGTGGGCTCCAGTTAAGCTCCTGCAAAACCTGATGGGATTCAGGTGGGAGATGTTCAGGCTGGGACAGCCCTGAAGGCTCTGTTTGTGCTATGATAGGTCTGCCTGTGTCCTCCCTGTGTGGGGGTAGCTATGCAGATTATCTCTTGCTGTGCAGCAAGGCCAGTCTCTCACGTTTGTCTGTCTCTGTGGTCCAGTGTTGACATCAGAATCTAATTTCAACCTGCTGAGTATTGGCCAAGACTAACTGAAAATGTCTGTGGGGAGCTCCTCTGAGAGCCATGTAGCCCTCCCGAGTCACGCTGCCCGCTGAGCTCTTGGGGTGACTTTCTCCAGGCAAGGCACAAACATAGCTCAAATTACTGTCCTTGCTTTTGGGAGGGTCAGATGGCACATCTGATGCTTCCAGACCTTGCTGTGTGGCTTTGCTGAGTGCTGTGTCTCTAACAGAGGAGGAAGCCACTCCCTTAGAACTGGTGTCTGTCTGGGAAGTCACATGTGGATGGACATTTTGGAGGTCCTGATGCAGGACAAGTGCTGATGGGCAAAGTGCTTTTGCTGCAAGCCATTGAAGCTGAGACTGAGCCCAGGAGCTGGGAGCAGGCTCCCAGGGGCTGGGAATGTCCTCTGAGGGTGACAGAGCTGTGAATTCAAGCAGCAGAGAGCTTGTCCAGGCTGCACAGGGGGTCCAGATCTCTGCTACTGCTTCAGACAGGGCTGTTTGAATCCCTTGCTCAGCTGGTTAATGGGCTTGTGCCAAACGTGTCTCTCCTCCCTGGGGTGGTGAGACACTCGGTGGGATGCCTGGCTCCTCCTGGGGTGGGAGGCAGCAGAGTCCTTGGCTGCTCATCCCTGTCTGGACATTGACACCCAAAGCTTCTGCTCTCAGCCAGAGTGCCAAGGCTGGTTTTGGGAGGGAACACTGCTTCATTTGGGAGAGATGTTTACTTGTCAGGGAGCTGCAATCACTTTCTGGTAAGGGCGTCCACAGTGCAATGAAACCAGCTTGAGGGTTTCAAAGGTGATAATATCTAGGAATAGGACTGGGGTAGCAGGGAGTGCTCAGTTGTATTGGGAGTGCTGGAAAACATACTTTTGGAATGAAAGCATGACCTGATTCCTCTGCTCCATTTTCCTAGAGCCCTGTGTGTGTTTTCATGAGGCACTGCTCCTGCACAGGAGCAAGTCTGAACCTGAGGTTTTGCTTTCTCCCAGTGCTGACATTTGTCCTGTCTCTCCACAGCCATCAAGGTGAGCTGCATTGGATCCTGTGGGGTGTCCAACAAGATCAATGACACAGCATGGACTGTGGAGGAGCAGTACTTCAACAGCACGCTGTCCCTGGCAGACAAAGGTACGGTCCACAAAGGCCTGGTGCAGATCTTTTTGGAGAAGCTTTACAGAAATGTATCACCAAGACTTCTGCATCCCTTCCCTGTGAAATACCCCTCACAGGCTGCCTTGGCCTGTGCACAGAGGATGGGAGCCAGGATTAGAGACTACAAGAGCTCAGCAGGAGCTGTGCAGGGAAGGATCCCAAGCAGAACTTGGCAGCCACCCTGCAAGCACTGCTGGCATCCTCTGGCCCTGGTCTACCTGAATCACAGCTGTCACAGGGACTGCTCCCTGTCTCAAGGCTCTGTGGATTCACTCTGCTCCACTTCCCACATGTGTTTATGGTAGTCACAAAACACTGATCAAAGCTGGCCAGCAGAAGCCAGTGGTTTGCTCTGAAAGGAGATGTGGATGTGTCACTTGTGCTCCAGGAGAAGTGCTGGGAGTGTGGTGGGATCAGCCTAGGAGAGTTACCCCTGCTCCCAGTGAGATGGACAGAGATAGCAATGAGGCTGTATTGTCCTGTGGGTAAAGTGACACCAGCAGCCTCTGGGGGATCTGGGCCTGCATGAATGCTGTCTTTCTGCTGTTAAATAGGTCAGCCTTACCACAAATAATTCATGCTGTGCCCTGGCTCCTGTTGAAATCAGGTATTCACCTGCTGAAGGCAGTGGATGTAGCAGGAGCTCAGCCCTCTGATACTGTTTTGTCAAATAACAGGAAATAGGTAAAACTGAAATGGCACTTTCTGCAAGCTCAGCAATTTTCCAAGCAGAGCTTTTAGCATCAAGGGGAGACTGAGCTCATTCTTGCAGCAACTGGTGAGAGTGCTGCTTGCTCTCAGGTCCCTGCCAAGGGAGACAGTTGGCTGGCTGGCTCTTGGCTCACGGCCTGGGGGCTGCAGTCAGAGATAAACTGCCTGGGAGGGCAATGGGAAACATTCCTGCCCAATTCTGGATGTGCTGAGCACAGAGAGCCCAGCTGTGGATGTTGGGGTGGGGGTACAGTCACAGGGGGTCTCTAAGGTGCTGCAGACCATTGGGCTTAGAGGAGTTGGGAGCTGCAGGCTTCAAGTGAGTGTGGACTTGTGGAGAGGTTTAAACCTGCAACTGCACTGCAAAATGCTCCTTCTACCTTCTGTTTCTAAAGCTTAGTGATTCGAGGGAGAGCTGTGATCTTGTGCTCAGATCTGCGTGCTGGTCAAGCTGAGCAGTGACAAAAGCCAGGCAAGGAAGGTGGAGTGGGAAGAGGTGGGTGTGCTGTTTGTTGGATTTGCAGTCTCTAGAAAACGTTGATAGCTGCTTTGGCAGTCAGTTCTTGTGAGGTTGCCCTTGGGAGCCATCCCCTTGATAACTAGGACTGGAGTCAATTGGGAAGGATGTAAAGAAAAGCCGTGTGCTGAAGTGTGCCCTTTGAAGGCCTAACATCCAAATGTGGCCAAAATTTGGTAGTCTCAGTTCTTAAAGTGTTTGTGGAAAACCCTGGTCTTTTGGCTCTTGGTTTTCTGGGACCCAGACTCCTGTATACCCCTCAGTGCAGTGCTGCTATCTGTCACCCACTGGCAACACAGGCTCTGCCAGCCTTGAGTGGGTGCCTGGGCCTGGCAGCAGAGGGCTGGGCTGCTGGCTCTGCACTGGAGCTGGTCACAGAGCCACCAGCCTGGGCTGTGAGTGGGACTGAACAGGCTAGCTGATGTCTCCCAGAGCTGCCACAGCTGCAGGCAGGTGAGGCAAGAAACAGCAATGTATGATTTACCTTAGGTGTAGGGAATCGAAGGGAAAATCTGTCCCTGTGGAGTCTTGTGATTGGAAACTAAGGTGTGTTGTGGTGTTGTTCCTGTCCTGCCTTACAGAGCTGCAGTGAGATTATGAGGAAAGCCCAGCCCAGGTATCAGCAGTTGGTCTGGAGCAGTGTGCTGGGTACTCCCAGTCACTGACCTCTGCTCTTCAGCTTTTTGTGTCCAAAATGTTGTGTGGACCCAGCTGCTGGGGGCTCTCAGCCCAATTCCCAGCTGCAGGGAAGCAGAGGGGGGGAGGGTAGGCAGTCCCTGTGTGTGTGGGATTGCAGCCAAGGGGGATTTGCCCTTCATGCTCAGGAATTAGTGCCCTGGACTTGCAGGCTTGTCCCATGTGTGCATCTAGACAGGACAGCTGAGTCCCTGGGAGGATGGAAGGGGAGCAGTGGGATGGAGATGGAAGGGGCAGTGTTCATGCTGCCTTTGGACCTGAGTCCACTCACAGAGATGGCTTTGAAGCTGACCCTTGCATTTGCTGTGCTGGCTTGCAGGGATGTGGAACAAAAGCCCTGGGGGCTGGCACTGCTCCAGCCTGCGGCACAGGGACAGAGAGAGCTGTCTGCTGTCACAGCCCTCCCTGTGACATTGATGCGTGTCTGGGCTGGCAGAGCAGAGGGAGCTGGGCTGCTCCTCTGTGTCCCTGCTTCTGTGTCTGCCTGTACCTGTCTGCCTCCTCCGAGGGGCTGCTGGCAGCACAGTGTCCTGGCACAGCTCAGCCCTGCAGTGAGGTGGTGGCAGGGCTGTGCTGGGGGAGCCCTGTGATGCCTTGTGCAGGCAGAGCCTCGGCGCTGACTCAGCCGTGGTGTTGTTAGGCTTTCCAGGAATAGCTCTCAGCTGTCCTGGCCTTTCCTGAAGAAAGCATGAAGGAGCTCCAGACAGATGGAGTGTCCCATGTGGGTGTTCCCTGGGTGCCTCCCTGCAGGCCTGACCCAACTGGGAGGGGAAACTGAGGCAGGCTGCACTGCTGGCTCTTGGGGCATGGGGTGGTTGCTGATGGTGATGGCAGGAGCACAGGATGAAGGTGACTTAGGGGAGCTGGAAGCATTTCCAAGCAAGGACTCCTAGAGGAGCACGAGGCCAGCCCAGCTGCTAGCCCACACTGCCAGCACACAGCTCCTTCCCTGGCTGGCACCAGCAGCCATTCATGACACAGTACCACAAGCAAAGGTTACTGTGGTGGCATCTGGTGTGATCCTGCAGGTGAATAAAAACCATGTAAAAACCCCCCAGGGTGAATCCATGCCTGTTATTCCAGGTGTGGGTTGGCTGTGCCCACCTTCTCTCACCAAAAAGCAAGCAGCAGAAGGGAGGGTGGGACTGTGGGAGGCCCTGGTGTCAGGTGGAGGGGCTGCCTTTCTGCCATGCCCCCGAGGCTTTATCTGCACAGGGGATGTCACTGCCTGAAGATGAGTTGAGGAAGGGGAAGGAATTTGCTTCTGCCTCAGAGGATACTTCTGTTCCTGTCTTCCCCCCACTACAGGTAATGCTGTTACCTCTTCTTTTCGAACAAGTGCAGTAAAAAAATAAAGTAAAGAGGAGCAGCATGTCCCTAGGGGGGTGAAACTGGCAGCCAGGCTGTGCCCTGGGGCAGAGGGTGGTTCCAGGCTGTCCTCTGACACCATCCCCAGCACTCTTGAAGGGGGCTCATTCAGTCTGATGGCATTGGCTTGGATTGAGGAAGGATCCCAGGTGTCCCCAAGGCCACACAGTGAATGGGGCTCTGTCTTGCCCATCTCTGGTGAGTGGCTGAGCTCCAGTGGTGCCACCGCTGTGCTGGCACCTGTGGAGGAGGTGCAGGGAGGCAGGCTCAGCCTGACAAACAGCCTGCCTCACTCTATCCCTTCCCACATCCTGAGCAGTAACTTTCAAAAACACCGATCTGTGCTCTTTGAGGGCACGTGGGGGGAAGGAGAAGAGGAGGTTTGCAAAACTGTCGAGGCTCAGATTGCTCTTTAAGCCTCTAAGAGTGACTCCACACTTCTCCTCCCACACACCTTTGCATTGAAATAAGTGAGGGGGCAGCTCGTCCTCTGGCATCAGCTGCTGCTTGTATTACACACTGCTTTGGGTTTGGTTGTTTTTTTTTTTAAGGCTGTACATTGCATGAAAAAGGAGGCAGGCTCTGAAATAACCCAGATGCCCACTTTGGCACTTATTTAAGGCACTTTCCTTTCTCTCCTCACCTTGGAACAGGGTGTGGAGGACTCTGCTGTGCCACTGGAGCAGGTTGGTGACAAGTGCTGCTGCAGAGGACCCTGCTCCCCTCAGGGCTTGTCCCCACTCAAAAAGAGCATCCTCTGTGCTCTGGGAAGGCCTCTGGTGGAGCTGGGCAGGAGCTGGAGGCAGCAGGCAGCCAGGAGGAGCAGGGGATTGTGCTGTAGCCTTGGCAATCACACACAGGCCAGCAATGTAATGAACTTGGGCTCTTTGCATCAAAGCTGCTGGGAAGTGTGGAGTGTGCCAGCTCCTCTGGAGCCTCTCTCTGCTCTGTTTGCTGGAGAGGCTGCTGTGCTACAGAGGTCACTCAGCCCACCGAGGGCTCCCAGGGGAGCTCGTCACTTGCCTCCTGGAGGGGAGGCTAACAGGATATTTACTTTTCCCACTTGGACTTTGATTGCTCGCTGGTGTTGGTTTTTCCTTTTGCAAAGAAAGGCAAGAGGGGTGGGGGCTGCTGTGTTTCTGTAGGTGTCAGCAGTGCAGGGGATCAGGTGGCAGCGAGCACAGAATGGCATCGCTTGTACCCGCTGCTCTCGGACACAGAGATGCTTCTCTTGATCCAATATAAAGGAGTGATTCAGCTCTGCAGAGCCTCCTGCTCCTCTCCCCCTCCCTGCTGTGGCTCTGCCCTTGTTCAGCCTGAGAGGAGCAGGTCCATCATGTGCCTGTATCCCCATGGGGCTGTCCCTTCCCTGCGTCTCCAGCTGCACACACAGCTCTTGCCCTGTGGAAGGCTTGTGCATGCAAAGGTAGAATTCTGGTTTTTTTTCATTCCCTCCTTATACCTGAGTTGAACTCCTGCAGGGAGCTGGCTGTAATTTCCAGCTGACCTTTCTTTTGGCAGCTTGTTAGTTAGCTTGAAGGCGCTGCAGGGATTTCCTGGCAGCTCCACATGCTTCTTCTGCTGGCAGATTTCTTGCACAAAGAGCTAAAAGGGGCAGCTGTGCATGACCTCTTCCCAAGGGTGGTTCTCTGCTTGCCTGGCACAACACCTTCATGGCCAGCAGTTGGCACAGGGTAACAATCCTGGCTCCCAGCTGAATTTAAAAATCTTGGTGACCTGACTAAGCAGAATTGTGAGACTTGTGCAGCTTGTTCTGTGTGAGCAGGAGGTCTCAGACAGCAGGTGATGTTCCTGGACAGCCCCAGCCCAGGTAAGAGCAGTAGGGTGTCCATGGGCAGTGGTGAGCCACTAAGGAGGTTCTGGTGCCAGCTCCTGGCCACACTGTGCTGCTGGGTTCAGGAGCAGTAGCTGCAGGTTCAGCCCAGGAAAACCACACTGAGGGATCTGCAGTTGCCTTGGATCACAGCTGCTTCCTCAGCACTTCCCAATTTCTTGCCTCAGTAGACCAGTTAATCCTCTGGGGTTTTTTGCAGCATTGCCATACTGCCAGACCCTGCTAATTCATTGAGAATGTCTCTGGAAACTGCTGACACAGAGGTTTATGAGCAGTGGAGCCCTCGCCTCAGTGCTGGGTGCTCTGCTGCACCTCCTGTGTTACAGAAAGGTTGATCTCAGCAACATTACCCGTGTGGAGTCCTGGAGGTTGTTCCTGCTGTGTGTTTGTGTGTTTGCAGAGCTGGAGTGAGTGAGTTGCTGCCTCCTTGTTGAAAGGGAGTGTGGAGCCTGCTGGGGCTGTGCTCCATTGTTGCCATACAGAGCAGGAGAGCTCTCTCTGGAGCTGAACACCGAGGCTTTGCTGGCAGCTTTGCCTGTGCTTGCTGGCGGGTTGCTCTTCTGGCTCTTGGCTGCTCCCTCTGTGGCACCTGTGCCTGCTGATGGCACGAGCAAATGTGTGCATTTACCCTCCTTTGTTGCAGTTTGTAATCCCCTGTATTAACTCAGCCTCTGGTGAGTGGAGTCCTGTGCTAAAGCTGCAATAGCTCAGCATCACCTCAAGTGCCCTGGCACACACTTAATGCTTCCCTTCTGACAGCTCTGACAGAGCCTCCTGAGAGCTAAAGAGCTCTGGCCCCTTGCTTATATCTAATATTCCGTTTTCTGGCTGCAAAAGTGGATGAGGAGAGAGGGCAGAACAGGGGTGAGTGGGGTGCTGGCTGCTGGGACTGCAGTGAGACTGACATCTCTGCCTGTAGCTGGGGACTTGGGCTCCTGTGGCACAGTGCAAAGGGCTGCTCATTTTTCCACCCCAAAGTGGAAAACACAATCCTTGTGCTTTCCTGCTCTCTGCCTGGAGAGTCTTGAGAGGAGAGTACTCAAGCTGTGCATCAGCAACACCAGAATCAGTCTAACTCAGCATCTTTGGAGGAGCTCACCTGCCCCAGGGCCGACTTTAGGCAGCAGGAAGAAAGATACATATTGCTGCAAGTGATGGCACAGGGAGCAGCAGGCACCAGGCACCTTTCTGTACTCCTTGAATTGGCCAGCACAGTTGATGCATCACTTGTTAAGTAGCCAGGGAGAAACTGCCATATGGTCTGGCCTGCTGTTCCTCTGCTAGAAGAACCAAAAAATCTGTGTTCTGCAAAGGTGCAGCCTGTTCCCATTCTAGCATCCAGGAGGGAGCAGAGCCTGGCAGGGAGTGGTGGAGGGGCAGGGCTTGGGGCAGGAGCTCCATTTCAGCCACTCCCTGTCTCCTGTGCCTGGGGTGCGGGGACACTTTCCAGGCTCCTAGTGGTGGCTGCAGAGCTGATATCATCCTTCTCTTCGGGGACTGGAGGGAGTGACAAACAGAATTATTCACTTCTTTTGCTGTGTGTAGCTGTGGGTGAAGCTTGGTGAGGCAGAGGTGTGTGCTGTGCCACACGCCGTGGTTCCTGGCCTGCAGCCTGCTGTGTGTCACACATCTGGGCTGGCTGTCCCAGCTCACACCGTGTGAGCCTTCACAGGAGAGGAATAAGACTCATCTGAGTCTGTGGTGTGACCAAGGCACCTTCCAACTTCCCTCTGCTATCCTGGAGGTCCTGGTTTTGTTGTGGTGGCCGTGACCACAGAGAGATGGCTGTGACCACCTGTGACTTCCAGACAGAGACCCTGGGGCTGGGGCAGCCAGCCTGGGAGGAGGATTTGGCAAGTGTCCCTGCAGTGGCAGTGGTTGGAACGTGCAGCCCAGGCAGATCTGGCCCCACCGGTGCTGTCAGACTGGGCTGTTTGCACAGAAAGCTGCCAGACAGCCCTGGGAAGGTGGGTGGGACACAGCAGGTAGGGCTGTGTCCTTGTTCCTGTGGGATTGATTCCTCCTGAGCCCCAGCCCAGCCCTGCTCTTGGGCCGGGCAGAGGCTGCTGAAGGACATTTCCCAGCCCTTGGCCAGCTGCAGGCAGGGCAGGGTGTGGGCAGGGACCTTCCCCTTGGTCTGGAGGGATGATGTCTTTGGAGGGCTGGTGATTTTTCTGGCTGCCAGCTCTGCCTGGGCAGGGGCCTGGCAGGACCAGCCAGGGAGGCTGCACTGCTCGGACCAGAGCCCAGACACTTTCAGCAGCTGTGGAGGAGTAAACTCGACTTGGATCATTTGTTTAACAGTGTAAATACAGACGTGTGGTCATTTCAGCCCCAGTGGGTATGATGGTGGCACCATGCAGTGGTGCAGCAGTGTACTAGTTTGCAGTGAGTGCAGGGAAACCTTTGGGTGGGAAGGGACCTTAAAGATCACCTTATTCCACCCCCTGCCATTGGCAGGGACCTCTCCCACTATCTTAGGTTGTTCCAAGCCCCGTCCAGCCTTGCCTTGGACACTTTCAGGGATCCAGGGGCAGCCACAGCTTCTCTGGGCGCCCTGTGCTAGGGCCTGCCCACTCTCACAGGGGAGAATTTCTCCCCCCGTATCCTATCTATCCCTGCCCTCTGGCAGTGGGAAGCCTTTCTACCTTTTCCCAAGTCCCTCTCCAGCTCTCCTGGAGCCCCTTTAGGCCCTGGAAGAGGCTCTGAGCTCTCCCTGGAGCCTTCTCTTCTCCAGGTGAACACCCCCAGCTCTCTCAGCCTGGCTCCGGAGCAGAGAGGCTTGGAGCATCTCCATGGCCTCCTCTGGATCTCTCCAGCAGCTCCAGCTCCTTCCTGTGCTGGACCCCAAGGCTGGGGCAGCTCTGCAGGTGGGATCTCACCTGAGTTGGGCAGAGGGTCTGAATCCCCCCTTTCCTGCTGCCCACGCTGGGATCAGCTCAGGGCACGGAGGTTTCTGGGGCCAGCACACAGAGCTGGGGCACACTGAGCTTCTCATCCACCAACATTCCCAAGCCCTTCTCCTCAGGGCTTTTCTCCATCCATTCTCTGCCCAGCCTATGTTTGTGCTTGGGATTGCTCTGATCCAGGTGCAGGACCTTGCACTTGGCCTTGTCAAACTTCTCAAGGTTCTCACAGGCCCAGCCCTTTCAGCCTGGCAAGGTCTCACTGGCAACCCAGCATCACCAGGGGATCCAGAAGACTTGGCATCCATCAGCCCTCAGGATCATGGGATTTCTTTTCTGTAAATGAAATGTTCCAGGACTCCTCCACATCCAGAGGTACAAGTGAACAACCCAGTCCCAGTGTGGAATGGAGAGGAGCAGCTGAGCCATGAATGAGAGCGACCAGACGTATCTCTACTGGAGTCAGGGAAATCTCCAAGGTTCTTCTGCACTATTACTGTGTTGTTACGGCTCTTGCTATCTGGACTTGAGGCTTTTTTCAGGCTGTCTGGGGCAGCAGCTTCTTTCCCTCCAGGAATTTTTTGGGAGGAAGTTTCCCAAGGCTGTGCGGGGGTGGCCAATCTCTGCTGGCTTGACTCCTATCAGGGGGAAAGGCTGCTGCAGGTATGGCCCCACAGCAGAACCCTGCCAAGCCTGCTGCCTCTGCTGCCTAATGACTTTCTCAGGGTATTTTTAGCTGCACATAAACTTCAGGAAAAGCTTTTTTGCTCCCGAGGACACTGTGGCCTTTGTTCCGGCTCCTGGGAATGGGGAGGGGCTGGCTCAGCGTGGCTGCGGTGGCTGGCACAGCCCTGTCCCTTCACAGTGGTCCGTGAGCTGCCCAGGAGCCCCTCAATGCCCCCCTCAAGCAGTGCTGAGCCCCTGCTGACCTGCTGTACCCTGCCCAGGCTGGGGTCTTTGGCAAAGCCTTTGGTTCTGGAGGAGCATGGAAAGGGCAGCTCTTCCCAGGTGTTGGGATGGCCATGGGCCCCCATCATGGTTGGAAGCCAGCTCACCTCTGCCTGCTGCCAACAATGGTCTCTGTTGCAAAGTCCACTTGCAGATGAAAGTAGCACATCAAATGTCCTGGCTTGTTCCTTGAAGCTCTCTGGGCTGGAGGGACAGGGGTGATGAGTGGCTTCCCATGGGCTGCGTGTTCCCCTGGCCGCTGGCATGCTGGAATTGCACAGCGGATGCAGCTGTGGGATGGCTCTGGACACTCTGCCTGCTGCTGCATCTCCCCTGCTGTGATCTGGGGATCTGTTCAAGGCACATGAATGCCTGGTGAGACACACATTGCCCTGTGTCACCAGCACAGTGGCTGTGCTGGACTGACACTGCAAGTGTCCCTTGCAGGGAGCTGAGGTGGTGATTGCTCCTGTTTTCCATGGCAGAAGTACCTGAGTGTTGGCTCAGGGTCAGTCTGTGCCCTGCCCATGCTCACAGGGAAGCTGGGGCAAGGGAAATTGCAGGTTTTCCCTATTATAGCAAGTTTAGTCAGCATTTGGAAATGGAAGCTCAGCCTTTCAGAGCAAAGTTGCCAGCTGGAGAGTTTAGAAGCAGTTGCCACCTCTCTTCCCACTGTAAGGGTGCCTGGTCTGGGATTTGCCAACTTTCCACCAGGCAGTGGGCAGAAGACAGAAATGGTTTTGTAATTCCAAGTTGCAAATGGAGCCTTTGCTCTTCCTGTGCTGGAGGAGCCTCTGCCAGGAGAAGCAAGAAGGAGCCCAGATTGCTGCTAAATATCTACCTTTCCTCCTGGTGCAGTGGGAGGCAGGCAGGACCTGAGCTTACCTGTGGGCTCTGCTACCTTGTCACTCTGCCAGGCACTCTGGATCATGCCTGTGCTTTCACAGGAGTCTCCTGTCTCAGTCAGGACCATTGGCTTTTCTTCATCTTAATTTTGTTCACCCTTGTCTATGAAATAGCCCTGGCACTGAACTCCTTTCTGCACCAGTGGGTGCCTTGGAATGCCCACTCTGGAATACTGAGGATGCCTAAAGATGCTTCTCCCTCTAGGGGAGAAGGAAAGAGTGGGCTGGAAGGAGCAGGTCTGAAAACAAGAGTTGTTCTTAGTCACCTGCAGCATCTCCCTGCTCCATGGAGTGGAGAACAGGGCTCACTGTGCTTCCCTGGCTCTCTGCTTGGCTCAGGACTGGGGGCAGGGCTCTGTGGCCACAAGCCAGGCACTGCTGTGATGCCCTTGGTCTGTGTGAACTGTGGCAGGACACAGCTTTGGTCTGGGGTGGCTGGTCAGGGAACTCCTGTCTGTTTGCAAAGAGCAGGAAGGGCCTTTTCCAGCCCTCGTGGGCAGCTTGTTGCAGGCAGGAGCTGCAGGAGGGATTTGCAGGCTGTTCAATGGGTCACAGCCAGCAGGTCACTGGGCACTTGGGCTTGGTCAGGATCATCAGGCTGGCCTAGGTTGACCTGTAGGCAGTTCCCATTGGTGACCTGCTCAGAGCTTGGACTACCTGTGCAGAAACTGCCTCAGTGCCAGCGAGTCACGCGGTGGCTCTGAGAGCCAAACCACATCCTCTGCGGGTGACGCTGCCCACGCCTGTTCCTGGGAGAGTTCATGGCCTTGCTCAGTGGTGCTGTGGGAGTTAGAAACTGTGAGAGTGCTCACAGGTTCACTTCCAGCCCAAATTTCTGTTGCTGCACCTGAGCTGGGCAGGACTTGGACAGAAACGACTTGTTGGATGGTGCTGCCTTTAATGTAGAATAGGGACTTTTACTTGGTGGAGTCTGTGGGCTCATCCTAAGAGTCCTGCGAAGGCTGTGAAGTTTCATGCCTGTAATAGGAGACTCGGAATTACTGCCTGTGTGTTCTTGTGGGGCTCTGCATGTCACACAGCTGGGAATTCTCTTGGTGGAAATTCTCAGTGGAATTCTCTCGGTGACCACTACCCTCTGGAACTCTCACCTCCCTCCCTTCTGCAGGGTAGGAACAGGACTTGCTCCTACTCTTTTTCAGGTGGAGAGAGTCTCTGTACTGCAATGCAGAAGCTGCACAAGACAGTTGATGTATTCCAGTTATCCATTTGCTTTCTAAAAGTAGGGATAATGGGTATAAGATCAATGTTGAATGGTGCCTGTTAAAAGACAGAAACCCTCAGGGCAGCAAACAAGGGCTGGATTCATCGAGTTATTCACATTAACCAGGCTTTATCCTGGACCCCACCAGCCAAGGCACCTGCTGCACCTCACCTGGCACCTTTACTGAGCCAGGCTGCCCAAGAGGGAACAGGAGAGGCTGTCCTACAGCTGCCTCCGAGCCTGCCCAGCTCTGAGTATCAGCCCTGGCAGCGAGGGCAGAGCCTGGCTTGGTGCTTCCACCTGGTGACAGCGCCGGGTGCTGCGTTTTAGCCTACATAATTCGGGTTTGTTTGGGGGACGGGAGGGGCATCTGCAGGGAGGTGATGGCAATGAGCAAATCTTGCTCTTCTCTGTGAGGCCAAAGTGCACAAATAGACATCTCTGCTGTTCTCCCTTTGCAGGGATCCACGATGAGTTGTGTGTTGGATTGTTTATCCTGCTGTCCCTGCACTGCGGGTGGGACATGCTCACTGTCCCTTGTCCCCATGGGGTGGCTGAGCCAGCAGAGAGGCAGAGATCTAGCTTTTCATAGCATGAACGATGCACCAAGTCTTGCCTGGGCTGCTATGTCAGTGGGGGGATTTACTCTTCTCTTCCCCACCTCCCCCTTCCATGTAATCCACTTAATCCCCTGACGACAGGACTCGCTTACTGTCAGCTCTGCAGAGCCAGCGTTGCTAACGGGCAAGCTGCCTCCTCCTGTCTTGCAACAACAAAAGCACCAGCCAGATCTGGGCTTTTGGTACCTCCAGCAATGATCCTACAAAGCAGAACAAACACGGCTCAGTTTACTGGGTATCCAGGTCTCCTTTCAGCTCTGCCACTTTAAAAACAAAACCTGTCGTGTATACATGGATTTAACAAATTTGGATAAACCTCAGTGGTTTTCTTACTGAAGGTGACTTTAGGAGCTGCTGGATCACACTGTGGGTTCAGTTCAGGGGTCACATTGCCCTGGAGGGGACCTGGGAGTGTTGGAGGGTGGATGGATGTGTTGGGGAGTTGGAACCTCTTGTTTCAGCCATGCACTGGATCTTGGCTCTGCCCTGTGCCCTCAAGGCTGTTGCAGAGTGGTAGAAGGAAACAAGTGCTGAGGTTTTAATGTTGTGGCAATATTTTCGTGAGCTCCTGTTTTCTCAGCAACCAGGCTGAGGTATTGCAGGTCTCTTCTTGGGTCTAGGGGTAGGTGGACCTCTGGTTCCAGCTCCTGAACCCTGTGCGGTCTGTGAAGAGCTTGATATGTGGCTGAGGGTGGAGTGGCATGATGCCCACCTGAACTCCCTACCACCCTCAGACAGTGCCTGTGACTTCTCACATTCCCCCTGACTGGAGGAAGACTTGAGGAAAAATAAACCCCCAGCAGCCCTGCTCCATGCCCTGTGTCAATAGCCTGGGATAACCAGTTGCTGTGGCACTGGGATCCCTTAGAGCCTGCCCTAAATGACCTTATTTACAGGCTATCTTCATACAGAACCTCTCCTGTCCCAAGGAGGGATGGGTGGCAGCAGGTGCTCCTGTTGCCCATTGCCCAGGTGCTCCACTGCCCATTGGATCTGGAGCTGTCCAGTGGCTGTAGGCAGCAGAACAGGTGGTGTGTGATCCCTGGGTGGTGGCCTCTGTCTCCCAGAAGATCACACATCCCAAGGTAACAGCCAAGGTAATCAGCCTGTCCCATGTACACTTCACTCTTGTTTCCACAGGGGTCCTGACAGCTGGAGAGCACAACTTTCCCTTCCAGTTCCTGCTGCCGGGTAAGATGCAGAAAAGTGGCTGAAGGCCCTTCCCTGTAAGCCTTGGATTTTGCATATACTTTCAGTTCAGAAACTGGCCTGACTCAGCCTTATGACCTCTTCTTTCTCTATCAACTCTAGCTTCTGCTCCTACATCATTTGAAGGCCCTTTTGGCAAGGTCCTGCATCAGGTGAAAGCTGTGATAGACACACCTCGCTTCTCCAAGGACTACAAATGCAACAAGATCTTCTATGTTCTCTGCCCTCTCAACCTGAATGACATCCCTGACATCGAGGTAAGAGTGAGGAGGGGCATGGCTGGGAAATGCCAGCACTTCAGCACTTGTCCTTGTCCTGCTGTCTGAGGGGA
The DNA here is from genome assembly GCA_013397155.1 of Irena cyanogastra. Taxonomy (NCBI): domain Eukaryota; kingdom Metazoa; phylum Chordata; class Aves; order Passeriformes; family Irenidae; genus Irena; species Irena cyanogastra. The sequence goes on from VWZV01008310.1 coordinate 125,787, forward strand.
TCACTGAGTGGCTGGACAGCTCTGACTGCGTGCTGTAACTATGCAAGAGTAGGACCAGGACTCCTCATCTCTCCTGCCTTGCTGTCAGTACCTACTCCAGGTGATTTCTGACTCTCATGTGTGTTGCTTTGAAAGATTTATCTGAATTTTCAGCATGGAGAGAGACATGTTGGCCAACAGGTTCAGGTGGTTGGAGACACTTGGGTTTGGGGAACTTGCTTTGTAGGGGAAAGTAGAATAGGACAATAGAACTGTGGGGCTAGAGAAGTGAGACCTGTTGTCTGTGACATTGTCATGTTGCTGGTTCTTTGCATCCTCTTAGATGCAAATATTTCTGCTTGCTTGTTTTGAGTCTCTTGAGTGTTTTCCCAGAGGCTCTCTGACTCTCTTGAGCCAACACTTCTGTCTCTGCCATCCTGCAGCAGCCCAACACCATGTCCATCACCAAGAAGTTCAACTACAAGCTTGTGAAAAGTGGCAACATCGTCCTGACAGCCACATCTGACCTGAAGGGCTACATCGTGGGCCAGGCCATCCAGCTCCGCACAGACATAGAGAACAAGTCCGGCCGGGACACCGGCGCTGTGGTGGCCAGTCTGCTCCAGGTGGGTGTCCAGTGGGGCCATTCTCTGGCTTGTGCTGCTGCTCCACCCCATGGAGGCCTCTGTGAAACTGGGGCAGCAAGGACCCAAATCTGCAGCTCTGGTCCTCTCTACCTTCCTGGGGAAGGAGGACCTAGAACTTGTCTTGCTTATCCCTGCTCAGTCTGTCACACAACAGTGGGTATACCTGCTCTGGAACGTGCTCGTTAGATCTGTGCTTGCGCCTATTTCACAAAGCAGTTGTGGGGTTTTGTGTCCTGACTTACATTTGTGGGAGACAGAAGACCACCTGCAGCCTCTGAGCAAGCTGTGTTTCCTCCTGTCTGTGCAGAAAGTGGCCTATAAATCCAAGCGCTGGATTTACGACCTGAGGACCATCGCTGAGGTGGAAGGCTCAGGGGTGAAAGCCTGGAAACATGCAGAATGGAAGGAGCAGATCCTGGTTCCAGCACTGCCCCAGTCCATTCTGCAGGGCTGCAGCCTCATCCACATTGACTACTACATCCAGGTGAGTTTATCTGGAATATCCCTGGGCTGGGCTGTGGCTCTGTGCCCCCTCCCAGGCTGAACAGTGTGGTCTGGGTGGTCCAGACATCAGATGAACCTTCCCACTGCCATGTAAAATGAGGGTGCCACTGTTTTCCCTTCTCTTCCAGGTTTCCCTCAAGTCTCCAGAGGTTTCTGTCACTCTCCCCATCTACATTGGAAACATTGCTGTGAACAGGGTCCCGCTGAGCCCCTCCCGCTCCATCCAGCACATCCCATCTGTGGTGGTCCCCAGTGCCCCCCCAGAGGAAGAGGAGGCTGCCAGTGGCTATCACCCCATGGACAATGTCTCCATCCCCACCAAAAGCCATTCCCAGCAGCAGCCCTTTAGCTACGCCCCAGGACTGAGCTTCCAGGAGATACGGGCGGACTCGGAGCAGACGGGCTCCCCAAACCATCCCACACTCTGCCTTTCCACGGGAGCCACTGTCCCCTACTATGCTGAGGGGAACGTGGTGCCTGTCCCCACAGCCAGCTCACTCATCCTGCCCCCGGAGTACAGCACGTGGGGATACCCCTACGGTGAGCAGTGCTCCTGGGATCTGCAGCTGGGGGAAACAGCTCCTACAAGCAGTCTCTGCTAGCTGTGAACTGTTGGGAATCTGGGGATTCAGTCAGTCTACTGCAGGCTGCTGTCAGAGGGGATTGTGACATCTCTCTGCCTGCTTTAGCCTCTGGAGGAGTCCCCTCCTCCAGCTGTGAAAGCCGCCTGTCTTTCCCACATCCATGCCCATGCCTGCCCTGGGCTCGTCATGAGAGGATCTCCCTGTTCTTAAAAGAGCTTTCAGCCTCCCACTGATAGAAAAACTTCTTGGCTTGTGGTGAGGCTGGTGGGAGCATAGCCAGGAAAATGATGTCACTGAAATCTTCTGTCTGACTTGGAGTGGGCCTGCAGCTGGTCTGAAGCTGTGGGGGTGGGAGCTGAGAAAGTGTCCAGGGTGAAACAGCTCGGGGAAATCCCAGCGTGCTGGATTCCTGGAGCTGTGCTGGGGTGGCAGGGCCAGCAGTGTGTGCTGGATTCCTGGAGCTGTGCTGGGGTGGCAGGGCCAGCAGTGTGTGCTGGATTCCTGGAGCTGTGCTGGGGTGGCAGGGCCAGCAGTGTGTGTCAGCACAGTTGTACTCAAATCAACCCCTCTCTTTGCACTGGGGTAACAGAACACTCCATGTATTACTTCAGCCCTGGGTTGGGGCACATGGAGCACGAGTGATCTGGAGGTGCTGGAAGACCTGGAGGATGCTTGGGAAAGAAAGGGAGGAACAGAACAGGACTGTGAGGTGGTGATTTTAACCTCTGACATCAGGGCAGGGCAGGGACTGGCTGGCTCAAATCCTACAAACCCCCTGTACCTCAGCTGGGCGGGCTGTGGGGCCCTGGCAGGGAGTGTGTATTGGTGGGTTGCTTCACTCTGCACTGGGTTACACAGACTGGGGTGAAGGGAACCCCCCAAACGCCCACCATAACCTCTCTCATTTTTCCTTTCCCCCACAGAGGCACCTCCATCCTACGAGCAGAGCTGCAGCAGTGCCAACTCCAGCATCAGCAATGGCAATTAGCCCTCCCCTGCTCCGAGCCTGCTGGCGCTGCCCACCCTGGCACCACGGGGCACCCGCCTGTGGCAAAGTCTGGTACAGCACAAGGCGTCCTCTTGTCTCTCTGGCTGCTTTGGGGGGGAACTGCCACATCCCAGCTGGGCTTTTTGAGTCTCTTTCTAGGGAGGGGGTGAAAAACCAAAAAGGGCAGCCAGAGCAGCCTGCATGCATGTAGGAGAGGTCTGGGAAACTGAACTGTCTCCTGTTGCTGCACCAAGTGCTGGAGAGCTGGATGTGCCCCTGGGATGCCCTGGGCAGCAGCCTGTTCAGTACTGTAGTCAACACTAACTGCTTTACTATCAAAGCACCTGCGATGCCTTATCTGAAACGCTCCTGACTCGGCACGGCTCCACTCTAAGGGAAGGCTGGGCTCTGTGACTTGCTCTCCTCTTTTAGGGGCTGTATGCTCTCCACAAGTGGTTTTGACAGCCCTTCCTCCTTGTCCTCAGAGGTCCTAAGGGTAGCAGGAGGTTTCTTGGAGTAAGCAGGTTCGGAAGGTCAGGGACTTTTAAAAAGCCAAAAGCACAAGCCCTCGCTGTACCTGAGCTGTGGGGAGATTGACTGGCAGTGTGAGTGGCCATGGGCACGGCGGGGGCTCGTGGGGGCTGATAAGCCCTGGTGAGCTCTGGGGAAGATCCTGCTGTTGCATGGGGTGCCCTTTTCCAGCACGGGTGGCTTTTCCCCACAGAGCCCTGTGGGACACAGCCCACCCTTGCTCACTGCTGGGCCCTGGCACACAGGACAGCAGCACTGCTCACTCTGCGAGCAGGGGGACCACGCTGCTGTCCCTGCAGGACACCCTCTCCTCCCAGGCCGGAGTTACGTGACCATCAATCACTAAAGTCTGTCTGATGCTACCTCTGAGTCTGCCCAAGGGCATCCCTTCCCTCTGGGCCCCCCCTCCGTGGGGCTCTCCCTGCGAGTGGCTGTCCCTGGCCAGGCAGCCCGCAAGGGTGCTGGGCCAGGGGCCTGGAGTGGCACTGGTTTGCTGTGTGTCCCCTGAGCCTGAGCAGAACGTGACAATGAACACAAACCGTGTGGGAGCTGCTGTGCCCCTCTGCAGTCTCCGCTGCACCCGGCAGCCGGGGGAACAAGCTGGGTTTTCTTGCAATTTTCCTTTTGTGCTTTTCCTCCCCCACACCTTGTTTAGCTTGTTTAGCATTTACTGCCCAAGCTGAGGAAAACACAGGTGCCAGCCAGGCTGGAGTTGTGGCGTCCAGACCTTTGGCACCTCAGAGCTGGTCCTCACATGGCCCCAGGCTGGGCAGGCAATACCTGACAGACCTTTAGGAGCATTTCCAGCCACTGCCTCCTTGCTCAGCCACCTCTGCACACCCTTCAGGCAGCTGGGACAGGCCCTGCTTTGCACTCTTTCTTTGCAAATGCTTTTTTATTTTATTTTTTTTTAAGCATTGAACTGCTTTAAGGGTAGTGTAGCGAAGGTGCCGTTCTGAGCAGTGCTGGCACGACGTGCACCGATGATGATAGAGTGATTGTCATTGTCCCTGAATATATATGAATATATATATATATATATGAGATGAAGTTGTTTTTAATGATTGAATTCAGAAATACAAATTTTAATGCTGTATTTAATAAATTATTCTACGAGAAATGCTGTGCTTTTTCATCCATCTCTGATGCTGATCCATGTGCCTGTTCATGCCAAATCCAGGAATGCACCTTGCTGATTTCTTAAAAATGAAGTTTTTTTGCTCTCACCAGGAAGGGTGGTGAGCTCTGCCGAGGCAGCTTGGGTAAAACAAACGTGGTGTGGCCTGACCACAGTGGCAGGCTTGTAATTCCACATGGCTGGAGGGAATTTGGCACCACGTGGGCTTGGCTCTGGGGAGAGCAGCAACTGCACTGCTGCTTCCCAGGCCCTGTGTCCTGAAGCCAGGATTTGTCTGAGTGGCCCGTGAGTCCTGGGCAGTGCTCACTGCTGGCAGGGGTAGGCTGGTGGGGAGGAGGGGGAGAGCAGACTCTGCCTTTAGGAGGATGGAGATGGCATAGCCAAGGTCTGGCTAGAAGGGCTGGAGACCACCAGCCCCAGCCCTCTCCTAAAGATCCATTTGGAATAAACTTCCTAAAAGTGGAAGAAGGCTCCTCCCCACAACCCCACTTTGGTCATCCCATGCCTGAAGCATGCAGGTGTTGCCTAAATGTTGTCACTGCAGGTAGCCTGGGGTGTGATCTGTGTCTCAGACACACAGATCCTTCTTCATTCTCTTCTCAGCTCATGCCTCTGCCCAGCTTCCATGATTCAGCCTCTCCTTTGTTGGGTGGTCAGGCCTGCCATGAGCAGCATCCTTCATCCACAATGGGTGAAAGGCAGGTACAGCTCTTCCTCAGTGCTCTTCCTCTTCCTCCCACTTGGCTGAACCTGCCTTGCCTGGCTCAGTCTGCAGCTCCCATGGCCTTCCTTGCTGTTGGCTGTGCATATCCTTGATCTCAAATCCCTCCCACACCTCTGGAAAAATTCCTATGAGGTGTCAATGCTTCTGGACCTGCTGGGTTGGGCTGCAGGCTCCTGCCCCAGCCAGGCTCTGGGAGAGGCAGGCAGGGCTGGGACCAGGACTGGTCTCTCAGTTCCTTCCCATGCCTGGGGCCGAGCTGCTGTTGGTGTGTCCAGCCCATGTTCTGTGGCTGGAAAATGGGATTGCTGTTTGGTTGCTGTGGCCAGAACCACTGGGCTGTTTTTCCAGACTCCCAGCCAGCATCTGTCCTCCTTGTTCCACCTTTGTTTAGGGAATGTCCATCCGTGGTGGAGGCTGTGGAGGAGGGAGCCCTCCCCCAGCCCGCGCTGTGCTCTGCCTCTGCAGTGCTCCTGTGCACCTCAGCTTGCTTTCCCAAAGTACATTTGCCACAAACTGGTCTTTGGCACCTCTGGCTGTACACTTTGCAAAGCAGGGAGCAGATGGGAACACTTGGCTGGTGAGGAGTGTCCATCACCACCGGCTGCTGTGGAGGGAGCAGGAGGAGCTGGAGCTACACCTCAGGGTGGTCTTCATCCTTTTGGGGACCAGGGCTGCTCCACAGCCCAGCTGCTGTGCAGGGGTCCCTCTCAGCCCTGAGAGGTGGCTCTGGCCGGGGTGCAGCAGGCCATCACCCCAGGGTTGTCTCTGAGCAGCCTCGTTGTGCAGGAGAATTGATGTAACAAGTGACAATCAACGTTTTCCAGCCCTTCTGCCCTGCCTTGCCTGTCCCAGGCTGTGCAGGGAAATGAAGCCTGGCACAAAGAGCCTTGCTGATGTTTTATGGAGGCCTTTGAAATGGGCCAGGACTGCAGGATGGAGGGGTTAGTCCAGCTCTCCTTGAACCCCCCGGCAGGGGTGGCCCCAGGGCACTGTCAGCAGGTCCTTGGGGAGGGCTTTGGATGAGCACAGTGGGGCAAACCCAGTATTTGGGTTTGGATTTGGGGTTGAGTTTGGACTCACCCTCCCCAGAAAGGATCAATCCCTCTGTCCTCTGTCCACAGCCTTTCTGGCTTCCACCTCTTGGAAGTCCTGGGGAGCTCCTTTAGGCCCTTGGTCATCCCTCCCTCCTCTTGCTGAATGCTGAAGTAAAGAGGAAAAAAATTCGGTTTTCCAATCACAGCTCTGGGGAAAGAACTTCAGCACATAGGGATTCATTCTAATTTCTGGCTCAGATTTTTAAAGCAATTGTTTTTGGGTTTGTTTGAAATGGGGAGGGGAAGCAGTGGGGCACGAGAGAAGCTTGTGAGTTAATTGTTTCCAAACTCAGTGTTCTATGGAAAACACCAATAATATCGTCAGTTCTTTTTCTTTTTCCCTGCTGCTTTTATGTCCTTCATGGTTTTGTTTTTGTCCTGCTCTCCACATGTTCCACCTCTGTATCTTTGGCTTTTTCAGTGTTGTTTGTGTCCTAAACGAGACTCTGCTTTGGCATCTGCTGTCCTGCTGCCTGCAGGAGATGGGGAAAGGGGAGTTGGGGATGCAAAGGCTCTTCTTTCTTTTGGACAATGCTTCTTTTTTAGCTTTCCACTGAACTTCCAGGAGTTTTGTAAAAATAAATATTTTCTGCTAGGATGTTTTCCTGTTGCCCACCCACAAGACAGGAGATACAGGGTGTTCTAGGCTCCATTTGGGTTTTATTCTATATTTTAAAATATTTGCAACTATCTGCAACAGGAATGTCCCATCCCTTGTCCCCAAGAGAGACTGGCAGGGTAAAACCCACAAAACTTGTGCCCTTTCTCGTACCACTACTCATGGCTGTAACTCTTTATTCCTGTGGTTCTCTTTAAAGATTTTGGGATTTTATACAACAATTTGTGATGGCTCTGTACAACCTAGAGATTTCTGTGCAGTTTATAACTGGGTTTTGAAATGTAAACTCACAGTTTTCCTGTTTACCACGGCTTCTGGGGAGTATTTTTGTCCTGGGTTTTAACCCCCCAAATGTAAAGAACTGGAAAAATGTAAATAAAGATGATCTTTTTTAAGACCAAGGGTGTTTTGCTTTGGGTATGTGATGATCATAAATGATACCTCAGCTGTCTGGACGCTGAGACCTGATGGTGAGAAGTGGTTCAGGGCTGTCCGTGGAGGCATTCCCACCGGAGCTGGAGCTTGGAAGTTGGTTTGGAGCTGAGGTTAAAGCAAAGCCGCGGCTCCTCCAGCTCAGCAGGGGAATGGCTGGGGTGGGAAGGCCCTGCTGGGCTGAAGGAATTGTTGCTCTGTCCCGTGATGAATCATAGAATCATGGAATATCCTGTGGGAACGGACCCACAAAGATCATCCGACCCAACCCTGCCCAGACCCCCCACCAACCCCACCCTGTCCATCCCTGGCAGCGCTGTCCAAACGCTCCTGGAGCTCTGGCAGCCTCGGGGCCGTGCCCATTCCCTGGGGAGCCTGGGCAGTGCCAGCACCTTCTGGGGGAAGAACCTTTTCCTGATCTCCATCCCAAAATCCCCCCGCCCCAGCTGGGTGGGCAGGTGCCGCTGGAAGGACGCGGCTGCGGCCGGAGGAAGCGCCGGGCGCTGGGGCTGAGCTCTTCCTGCGGGCTGGAATCCCAGGATGTGCAGCTGCGGCTCCGCTCGCCCGGCTCGGGCGGGAGAGGGCGATGTCCGCCCGGCTGGAGCTCGGCGCGGCCGCGAGGCGGCTCCGGCTGCCCGGAGAGCCCCGAGCCCTGCCCCGGGCCGAGCCCCCAGCCCCTGCTCCGGGAAAATGGGGAGCGCTGGCACAGCACAGCCCGTCCTCTCCCCGCTGCCCCTCGCTCAGGATGGGTGTGAGGTGGACAAGAGCCGCGGCCGGTGGTGATGGGCTGCAAAAACTCTGTGTTCCTGGTTATTTCGGCTTCTTTTGAGAGCCTCTCCCTTCCCTGATGGCTTGGGGAGGTTTGTCCCAGTGGCCGCTGCGTCCCTGTGTCCATCTAGTAAAGACAGAGCTGCAGCAAATGCTGGAGAGGAGCCACCAGAGTTTCCAGAGGTGTACCCGGCCTCAGCCACAGCCTTCATCCGTGTCCCAGTGCAACCCCGGCCTGCCGGGTCCCGTGTGTGGGAGCAGCGATGAAGGCAGGCAATTCCCAACATCCCAGCTGGGGCACCCCCAGTGCGGGGTGGGCGATGCTGGGCGCCCCCAGTGCGGGGTGGGCGATGTCCAGGCTGCCACCAGCCCTTGCTGGAGGTTTCCAGAGGTGGCTCCTTGTGCGGGGAGCAGTCGCCTGATCCCAGGGAATCCCAGGGAAAGGACGTCCACCCCGCCACCACTCTCCTCCGAGCCTCGGTTCATCCCCCGGGAGCGATGGGACCCCGGGGCCCTTCCGTGTCCCCACCGAGCGGGAGGCACCGGAGGGGCCGCGCCGGGGGCTCCGCGGAGACGCTGCCACGGCCCTGCCGGTGCGCAGGGGGTCTCGGGGGGGCTGGTTAATTCATTAATTAACTAGCCGTTCCTACCAAACTGAGGGAGAGGCTGCTCGGAGGGGATGAGCGGGCGGGGGGCGGGTCCCCAGGCCGGGGACTCTTATTTTGACCGCGGCGCTGCCGGGCGGGCGCTGCCGCCGCTGTCGGGCCGCGCTCCGGGGCCGCCGCCTCCTTCCCCTCCCGGGCCGGCAGTGCCCGGAGCGGCCCCGGGGCTGCTCGCGGTGTCCTGGGGCTCGCCCGAGGCTCTGAGCGGCTTTGGGAGCCTCTCGGGGTCCCTCACACACCCCCGAGTGCCTTCGCTCCTCGGCAGCCGCGGGGTCTGCAGGGTCCGGGTGTCCCCGTGGGGACCGGCCCGGGGTGACCAGAGAGACACACAGCCCGGGATGACGGGAGGGACACACAGCCCGGGGTGACGGGAGGGACACACAGCCCGGGATGACGGGAGGGACACAGAGCTCGGGGTGACGGGAGGGACACAGAGCCTGGGGTGACCAGAGACACAGAGTCCGGGATGACGGGAGGGACACACAGCCCGGGGTGACGGGAGGGACACACAGCCCGGGGTGACGGGAGGGACACACAGCCCGGGAGGGCCCCGCTGGGGATGCTCCGGTGGAGCTGCGGCGCTTTGCTGTCACAGCCTGTCCCCCAGCCCGGCTCACCGCGGTGTGTGCGGGCAGCGCCGCCCCGGCAGCACCCCCCCCGGGTCAGTCCCCATCGGGCCAGTGACAGCGACAGCCCCGGAGCCGGCACAGCTGTGCCAGGAGTGTCCAGGGGCTGCGGGTGCGGGATGGGAGCGGGGTAACCCCGGCTCTGCCCCAGCACCCGGCCAGGGCTCCCACGGCCGCTGCAGGGCGAGAGATTCCCGGCAGGGCAGGTGGGAACCCTCGGTGGGAAGGGACCCCCAGGATCACCCAGCCCAGCCCCTGGCCCTGCCCAGACCCCCACCAACCCCACCCTGTCCATCCCTGGCAGCGCTGTCCAAACGCTCCTGGAGCTCTGGCAGCCTCGGGGCCGTGCCCATTCCCTGGGGAGCCTGGGCAGTGCCAGCACCCTCTGGGGGAAGAACCTTTCCCTGAGCTCCAGCCTGAGCTGCCCTGGCCCAGCTCCAGCCGCTCCCTGGGTCCTGTCCCTGTCCCAGAGCAGAGATGGGAGCTGCCCCTCGGGAGGAGCTGGAACAGGAGTGCCCATTGCTCACCCAGAGGAGCGAGGTGTCAGCTGGGGCTGCAGGAGAGCGGCCTGAGGACCAAGGGATGGGGTCTGTGTCAGAGAGAGAATAATAAATGTGTAAATTGACTTCAGAGCACTCGAAGTCTCCTGTTTCCCTCCAAGAAACACGAATTGCCCTGTCCAGAAGGCTGGTGCACCAGTAGCTGCTCATCCCTGTGTGTCCCCGGGGCAGATGTGACTTCCCCAGGGTGGATTCTGATGTAGCTGTGGGGTCAGGGAACTCTTGCAGGTGTTTATCTCCCCCCTTGTGCTATTTTCTGCTTTACTGGAGAGCTGTAAAAGGGATAATTGTTTTACAATCGTGGGTTTAGGGCCTGGGCATTGGGAGGGGCCCTGTGGGGCTGGGGAGGGCTGAAGCTGTTGTGGGTGCTGGAGGTGTGGCAAAGGGAGTGAGGAGCAGAGCCAGGGCGAGCTGCTCCCTCTGCCCCATCCCTGTCTTTAGGTGACACAGACACCAAAAACCTCGCACAAATTGGGCTGAAATGACCCGAAAGTGGAAGAAGCTAAAAAAGGAGGTGATTTTCGATGGTTAACCTTTTGGCAGGAGAGACAGAGAGACTTTTTGACGCTTTCTGGGATTTTTGCAGGGATTTTTGGGCAAGTTGTGCTGCTGGGTACTGCTAGGTGCTGCAGAAAGTTTGGGAACCTCATTATGCGTTCAGCTGGGAACAGCGGCTGCTCTTCCCCGCAGTCTCGGGGTGTGCTGGGGACTCGGGGGTCTTGGTGGGATCAGTGAGGGGCCGCGGTTTGTGGGAGCCGGTGCGGGCAGCGCGGGGTCCGTCCCCATGCCAGCGTTGTCCCCGTGTCACCGCATCCCCGCTCCGGCTGTACGGCACCTCCCGATGGGCGCCGCCATGACGCCGTACGGACAGCGGGGCCCCTGGGGGCCGCCATGCTGATCGCGCATGCGCTCTGCCTGGCCGAGAGTCTCCATTGAGAAGAATGAGGGGCAAGGGGCGGAGCCAAGGCGCGAGGAGCCGCCGGGGGGGCGGGGCTGCGCTCCGGGGCTCCGGCCATGGCCACAGTGGATGCCGAGGTGAGTGAGAGCGGCGGCGTCCATCTACCCGGGCGGGGGAAGGAAGATGGGGGAGCGTGGAGTGGTATCGCCCAGGGCCAGGCGGGTTCTGTCGGAGGCCGGGAGGGGGGCCGTGCCCCCGCCGCCCCATGGTTCAGTCCAACTCCTCAGAGGGGAAGAATGTGGGAGCTGCTGCCATTGTGTGTAGGGGGCCCGGGACTCTGTATAAGTTACACCCCTCCACGGTGAGTCAGTGGTATGTGCCATACAGATTCCGGGGCTCCCCCCAATGGGAGCGAGTGCGTGTGGCGGAGGCGGGAGGGGGGAGCGGCGGGGCCGCCATCCATGTTCCGGGGCCGCCCCATGCGGCGGGGCGGCGCTGGCGCGGCTCCATCCAGAGTCCGGGGCCCGGCCGGGCGCGGCGGCGGCGTCGGCGGGCGGGCCGGTGCTATGAGCCATGCAGGGTCCGGGGCGGCGGCGGGCGGGAGCCATGCAGGGTCCGGGGCCCGCGGGCGGGAGGAGCCCCACGGGAGAGCCGGGGCTGCGCATCCCGGGGGAGCCCGGCTCGGGAGTTGGTGCTCCCGGCGCTGCCGGTCCGCTCCTCCGGCAGCACAGCAGCGCTTCTGTGCCTCCCCTGAGCCGCGCCGACCCGCCCGGACGCTCCCGAGCGCGGCCGGGACTGCCCTGCAGCAGCGGGCATGTACAATCGGTCATGGAACGGTTTGGGTTGGAGGGACCTGAAGGTGCAGTCCCACCTCCTGCCGTGGGCAGGGACACCTCCCGCTGTCCCCGGCTGCTCCAAGCCCTGTCCAGCCCGACCTGGGACACTTGCAGGGATCCGGGGTAGCCACAGCATCCCTGTGCCAGCCGGACCGGCCCGGGGGTGGCGGTGCCCGCAGAGCCGGGCCGGGGCTGTGACCGTGCCCGGGAATGCGAGGGCACACAGGGCTGCAGCACTGCTCCTTGTGCCGGGCCCGACCTCCTGCCCCGGCTGCGCAGAGATTCTAAACGTGTCACCAGTCCGTGCCCTCAGGTGAGCACTGGAGTGCCGCTGGGCTGGCTGCTGAGCCTCTGTGCACAGAGAGAGCCGCGAGGTAATGACACAGGTGTGCATCGTACACAGGCTGTCACACAGATGTGCATTGTACACAGGCTGTCACACAGATGTGCATTGTACACAGGCTGTCACACAGATGTGCATTGTACACAGGCTGTCACACAGGTGTGCATTGTACACAGACTGTCATACAGGTGTGAATTGTACACCGGCTGTGACACAAGTGTGAATTGTACACAGACTAATACAGGTGTGCATTGTACACGGACTGTGACACAGGTGTGAATGGTACACAGACTGTCTTACAGGTATGCATTGTACACAGACTAATACGGGTGTACACTTGTGTATGGACTGTAATACAGGTGTGCAGTTGTACAGAGACTGTCATAGAGGTGTGCATCATACACAGACTGTCATACAGGTGTGCGTCGTACACGAGCTGTGACACAGGTGTGCAGTTGTACAGAGACTGTCATACAGGTGTGCATTGTACACAGACTGTCATACAGGTGAACACTCGTGTATGGACTGTAATGCAGATGTGCATTGTACACAGACTGTCATACAGGTGTGCATTGTGCACAGGTTATAACACAGGTGTACTTTGTACACAGACTAATACAGATGTGCACTGTACAAAGGCTAATACAGGTGCACAGTTATACGTAGCCTGTAATACAGGTGTACACGTATGTACAGGCTGTAATAAAGGTGTGTATCATTCTCGGACTGTGATCCAGGTGTGCACTGTACACAGACTGTGATCCAGGTGTGATTATACACAGACTGTGATCCAGGTGTGCACTGTACACAGACTGTGATCCAGGTGTGATTATACACAGACTGTTACCCAGGTGTGATCTGTACACAGACTGTGATCCAGGTGTGATCTTACACAGACTGTGATCCAGGTGTGCACTGTACACAGACTGTGATCCAGGTGTGATTATACACAGACTGTGATCCAGGTGTGCACTGTACACAGACTGTGATCCAGGTGTGATTATACACAGACTGTGATCCAGGTGTGCACTGTACACAGACTGTGATCCAGGTGTGATTATACACAGACTGTGATCCAGGTGTGCACTGTACACAGACTGTGATCCAGGTGTGATTATACACAGACTGTGATCCAGGTGTGCACTGTACACAGACTGTGATCCAGGTGTGATTATACACAGACTGTGATCCAGGTGTGCACTGTACACAGACTGTGATCCAGGTGTGATTATACACAGACTGTGATCCAGGTGTGCACTGTACACAGACTGTGATCCAGGTGTGATTATACACAGACTGTGATCCAGGTGTGCACTGTACACAGACTGTGATCCAGGTGTGATCATACACAGACTGTTACCCAGGTGTGATCGTACACAGACTATGATCCAGGTGTGATTATACACAGACTGTGATCCAGGTGTGATCGTACACAGACTGTGATCCAGCTGCACACTCGTGTACAGACCAGCTGGAGCTGGGGCTGAGCAGCTGCTTGTGACCACAGCCAGGTGTGGCACTGATCTGGGCCCACCCAGGTATGACAGGCTGGTTGCTGCCTTCGCCAGCTCTCTCTCTCTGCAGTACCTTGTTGACAGGGCTGTGCTCTGCCTCGTGTGGGGTGAAGTTTGTGGCACAGCCACTCGGGTGACACTGGCAGTGCTTCGGAAGTGCTGCAGACAGCTTGGATTTCTTACTCAGGCAGGATTCCCATCATTGTTGCCGGGAGATTGTCCAAGGCTTCCTTTATGTTTTCCATCACAATTGGCCTGATCCTGCTGCCTTTCCCTGGTGCTTTTGGAGAGGATGAGTGTTAATTTTTCCCTGCGATGGAGGAATCAGCCCTTGAGTACCTCTGTGGCTCCGTGGTCCAGTTTTGCTTCCAAGAGAATGGCACTGCTGTAACTGGGGCAAGAGTTGACTCATAGCTCATCAACTGCTAATGCACAGGTCAGTCCTAACCCTGCAGACACACAGGTTTTATTTTGGGAAGCATCTCCCAGGAGCCATGGCTGGGTCTGGCCTGTGAGCAGAGCATTAAGAACCAGTGCTCTCCGAGCCAGGCAGAGTATCCCCAGATGTTGCTGTGGATTATAGGGAGGGAACAGTGACTCATTTGGAGTTTAATTCCTCCCCTCCCCCATGAACTCAGTTCTCCATGAGGCCAGATCTTGCCTATACCCCTCTGAGGCCAGAGGGGAGGAAGGTGGTGTAAGTCAGGCTGGAATGTGGGGACTGGAGAAGCCCTTTGCTTCCCAGTGCTGGGGTGGGAGAGCAAGGAAAAACATCCCACATCCGTGGTGTTCTGCCAAGTGCAAGACGGAATTGTTTCCCTTGGTTAAGAGAGGTGCAGAGGTGTGTTTTTGGGAGGAGATCCTTGCTCCCAGCAAAGAGCTGGGAGGGAGTGGGCAGGTTGGGAAGATGATGTCTGTGTGTCTGCAGGGAGTGCCCAGCCAGCTCTGCTGGCAGTCACTGAACTCCAGACAAAAACTCCCAGTCTAGAACAGCTCCTTGCCAGATCTTAGTGTTGATGGGTGAGGGAAGATCTCTTTAAACACCAAGTTCTTGCTAAATCCTGTGAACTTCAGTTGTTGTTCTCTTCTGGTACCTGTCGCAGGTGATCTCTGTTGGAGAATGGCTGTGCTGCAGTCCTTAGGTGCAGTAACCACGAGGCTGCAGAAAAAATCCGATTTTGCTGTTGGATTTCTGTAGTAGATATCTTATATCCAGTCCAGTTTGGGGTTGTTACACACTTCAGACCTACTGCACTAAAGTTTAAACTTTAAGGAATTGAATTTTGAGGAATTGGGCCTCGCTCAGCCAGCATGTATGATGGTGCATGTTCATCAGATTTGATGCTGCTCCTCCAGTTTGCATCAGTTTGCTGGAGAGCTGCCCTTGTGTTTGTGTGTTTCCCAAAATACTTGTTTGGTGCAGGTTTGAAGTTCAAGCCGTGATGTTTTTCCTGGGGCTCGTGGTAACCTGGGGAGGCTGGTGCAGGAAGTGAGGCACGTGTGTGGCTTTGAGTGAAGTGGTTCCCTTAGAAGTCACGCTGCATTTTTCATCATTTTTTTCCCTTCTGTCTGTTTGGATCTGTAAAGTCTCTCTTCTGGAGGTGCAGCTTTGATCTCTAAAGTGACGAGCCGGCAGAGCAGGCAGAATTCCTGGCTGGGGCTGGCTCTGGGATGGACTCAGCCCCCAGCAGCTCCCCACGCTGGGGCTGAGCAGTTCTCAGATCAGCGGCGATGCTGAGGCTTCTCCCTGGCTTTGATCCCTCCTCTCATCCCCTCCAGCCGGTGCTGGGAGCTCGGCTGAGCCCCCTGCCAGCTCACTCCCCTCCCCACGGCATCAAGGGACAGCATTTCCCCGGCTCTGCCTGCAGAGAGGCTCCTGCAGCAGGTGCTGAGTGCAGGAGGGGTCACAGGAGCCGCCAGGAGCTGGGAGCCGTGCCTGGGAGCGGGAGCAGGCAGGGAAGAGCTGCACATTCCCGCTCTGTGTCTGGCAGGTGTCGCACAATCCGGCTCTGCTTTCGGGCCTGCCCTCCCTCGTTCCCTCCTGCCAGTCAGGAGAGGCCTCTGTGGTTTTTAATTCACATCCCATTCCAGTCACTTCTCTCAGGAAGACCTGGTACATTTTAAACCCCACCACTCCTCCTCGGAGCTGTGTCCTGCAGGGCAGCTGCTTCCCTGGGGACCCCCAGTGCTCTGGCGTGTGTTCACACCACACTGAACACAGACAACACACCTGTGTTACATTTCTCCTGGGGCACCAGGTTAATACATTTTAACTGTGTCTTTGGACAGAGAAAGAAGTTTGGGTTTTTTCCCCCTCTCTGATACTCATAAGGAGATTTTAGAACTTTTCTGAGGTAGGGAGGTTACTTTGTTAACAAGCTCATAATTATACACAGCCCTGGCCCTGGCAAAGTCTTACCCTGTGTCAAATGGGTGCTAACTTTTATGTTTTCCATGAATTTTCACATGTCGTGGGCTGGCAAAGGCCCGTGGGGAACTCATCCTTTTCTTCCATCTAGAGAAACTTTAAATAATAACAGAATGAGCAAATAAGACTTGTGAAGCTTTAAGAAAGCCTTAGAAGTGCCCTTCAGCTGTGCTAAGCTGATGTGACTGAGCCAATGTGACTGAAGAACATTTTGTCAGTCGAGGCAGAATCAAAGGCCTGGGTTATACTTTAAATAAACTCTTCCAATATAATTATGCTGGCTGGAGAGAATGATTTTTCATTTCTTCTTGCTGAAATTGTAATAAAAGTCCTTGCTGTGGATGCAGCTTTATTGGTTTAGAGGTGATCCCAGACCATGGTGGCTTATTTTTTGCTTTTCAGAGCAGAGCCTTGGTCTCCGTTTGAGAAGTTTTGCTCACTTAGTTCTCTGTCCATGAATACAAAGGAATTGCTCTCCCACTGCTCTGTCAGCAGAAGCCCTGGGAGAGATGCAGTTACCAGCAAAAACCCCAACAGCAGCAGGGAGAAGAAGCAGCTCCTCCATGGAGGGAACCCATTGGAGTCTCTGGAGCTGGATCCCTTCCCTGGGAGCAGCTGAGTGGGGAGGGCACGAGCATCCCTGAGGCAGTGCTGGAGCCCTGGGTATCCCATTTCCAAAGGTGCACCAGGGCAGCTGCTATGGAATGATCAGGGGCTGATCTGGAGTGCCAGTCTGAGGCCTTGCTCTTTATCAGCTTGCCTGGCCTTTTGTGCTCTGTCCCTTGCCCTCCCCACCCCAGCAGTGCTCTTCCCCTCTTATTTTCCCTGGCAAAGTGCTGGTTTGGGTCACTGCATCCCAGAGAAGGAGGAGGTGAGAGGGGATTGTGTTTTGTGCAGGACTGTGAGAGGTTCAAGGGGTCTGTTTGGGTGCTTCAAGACACATTTTGCTGGGGAGTTCCCTCTTCCTGAGTGTTGTGGAAGCCAAAGGTCACCACGGAGCTCCCCCAGCTGTGTGTGGATCAGGTGGAACAGGGAGCAGTCCTGTGAGTCTGTGCTCCCTTCATGTGGGGCTGTGTGGGCAGGGACATCCCACTGCTGATGGCTGGAGTCTGGTTGAAGTGGTGAAGTAAATCCATCAGGGAACAAAGAGTTTGGTGTGGCCCTCCTAGCTCTGGGAAGTTCATAAACCCAGAATAAACCATGTTTGGAAGAACGCTCGGTGTGGTATTGCTGTGTCTAAAATAGAAACGCTTTTCAAAGCTTTCCTGCTTTTAAGTAAAACTTTGTAGCATAGCAAAGTATCAAGCACATCCAGCACATCCTCTTTTCAAGTAGGAAATGTTGCTCCAAGAGGATTTCTGTTTCCTTAATGCCCAGCACAATCCCCATCATTGTCTTGCCATTTGCTTCTGTCTCAGCCTGGGTTTCCATTTGGGAGGGTTCAGAGCTGCTGCCTGACTCATGGCACAGGCAAATCCTGAGCCAGGTGAGCCCACCTGAGCTGTCTGTTTGTACCAGGGGCTGGCTTGGGGATGGGAAGGAGCTATTCAATATTAAATCCATCCTTTTCAGTGTCTCCTTCTGGCAGGAGAGCTCTCTGAGGCAGTGTCAGTTCAGGACAGGGAGATGCTGAGTGGCAGAGCAGAAAATTCAGGTCCACTTCTGTTTGCATAAGGCTGGTCATCCTGCAGAGCCAGCACATGGACAGGGAGGAAATTTGCAGGTGGTGCAGCTGGGGAGGAAGTAAATATGGAGCAAGATAACCAGGCTGACATGGATAAACCCAAAATAAAGCCAGGTAAGTGACTTAGCATTCCAGGGAAATGTGAAATTTTGTGAAAAAGAATGACAGTGATTATATGTCCTGGGGTCAGCTGGGCCAGAACCTGCTCCAGAAGGTGCTGTGAGCTCAGTACAGCATGTACAGCAGCAGCAGAGCCTGGGGAGCTGAGCTGAGTGGGGATCAGGGGTGCCCAAAATGGGTCAGGTGCATTCCCTGTGCTGTGGGGAGAGCCAGTCCAGGAAACCTGGGATGCTGCAGCAGCACTGCCTGCTCCTGCTGCCCTTGGTGGAGGAGAGAAGAGGAATGAGGTGTTTATTGCTTCTGAGACCAGGCTGGCTGCTTCTGGGGGCAGCAGGATGGACCTGATGGGCTGAGCCATCCCTAGAGAAGAGAGCAGGGCAGGAGGGCACCTCTGTGGAGAGGGAGTGGCAGTCCAGGTGTCTGAGCTGCAGCAGGCTGTGCTGGGGCCTTGGCTGTGGTAAAAGTTGTTCAGAGTGTTGCTTCAGACTTTTAATTAATTTGGAACTCAGGTGCAAATGTGGACAGAAGCATTTGAGCATGTTGTCTTGCAAAAGGAGCCCTGATCTCTCCAGGCTCTTGGCAATGACCTGCAGGTGCATTTGAGTACAGCCCTGAGAGCAATGAAATACATATTTCCCTCCTTTTTTTTCATTTTTAAACATCAGCTCCTGGTTTCTTGAGAATCTGAGCTACCTTCTTCCTCTCCAGTTGCACATTTCCAATCCTTGCAGTTTCAGAGGAAGTTTTAATAGTAATTTCTCCCACAGGCTCAAAGCCAGCAGGCAAATTACCCCAATGCTTTATCCAACTTCAGTGGGAATTGGGGATGTTTCATACTGCTGACCCAGAGCATTCAGAAGCTCTACTTCTCTCAAAAATCATAATATTGTTTCAAGAAGTGGGAAATTAAACATGCATATGGTAGAAGACTTAGAAAGGATTAATGGGTTTCAAAATTACATGCTTCATCCAGCTGCTGATTTGGGAATTGAAAGTATGCCTGTTGCAGGATTGGGAGGGAGGTACTGAAACGTGGTGTTCCTCAGCATCCAGTGAATGCAAATATCCCAAATCTGTGATTCCAAAGCCTTGCCCAGTTGCCAGACTGACTCCAGATTTGATGCTGGATTAGCTCAGCCCAAGTGGGAGCAGTGGGGTGGAAAAGCCCTCTGTATATTTTATTTTGTCTCCCCTGTAGTTTAATTTGTCCTCTCTTGATTATCTCAGCTCCTGGGGTGTCACCCAAAGCATGTTTTTTGGCTGCTTTGACTGAAGTTCACTCCCTGTGTGTGAGTTTTGCTTTAGGCACATGGAAGGGACTCATGGAAGGTGCTGGAGGCTCCTTTTGGCTCCTCCTGCCTCGTGAGGAGGATTTGGGATCTGAAGGGGCAGCACCTCCACCCTGCAGGTCACTGGGACCTGCACTAAATAGGAGATGGGTGTTGAAGTCACTTGCATTTTTGGGACCTGGGAAATGATATTATTGTTTCAGTGCATTTCTTATGTCCACTGGGGTTGGCAGCAAATTTACAACCTGTCAAGTGTGGATTTGGAGGTGTAAAGAATAGAATATTTGTATTTGGGAGATGAAAGCATTAACAATGGGCTGGGAGCTGGTTTGTGTGGTTCCATGTAGGATCCTGCCAGTTTGCACATAAACCTCCAGATTATGAGAATCTAAAACGTGAGTCTGAATATTCTATTAATTGAAGAGTATTATTAATATTTGATGGCTTAAATCAACACCCAGGCTCTGCAAAAAGCACCACTGCTGATGTGGTAACCAAGACATGAGGTGCTTTTAATTGCAAACTTGTTTGTAATGGCTTTTATCAGCTCTGTGTTTTAAATGTTAAGGATCTGTGAATCCCATACATTAGAAATCCTTTTGTTCTTTGGATTAGGAAGAGTGTTCTTTAGTTTTGCTAGACTGGATTCAGATTGGTGCTTTAATGCCTTCTTAATATGCAAAGGTGATTGTTTATAAGGTGTCCTGTCGGGTCTGGAGGTGACATCTGGAATATTTAATCCTTTTTTGCCACACTTAGAGGACAAGCAAGGACTGTTCCTTTAAAGATGGCCCTCGAATGAGCTGGAATATTTCCTCTTGCTGTAGTTCCAGCTCCTGTAGCTCCGAGAGCATGTGTGGAGAGGTGAGGTGAAGATCCTGGCTGTCCTTAAATCGACATCCCCCTGCAGCAGGGAGATGCCACCAGTGAGCAGACAAACTGCAGCTCCGTCTGCTCTGAATCTGGGAATTCACAGCGCCAGGAGCTAGCGCAGCCTCCGGCGTGCAGCGTTGGGAAAGGCCAGCGAGGGGGGATCACATTCTGTCTTTTATTTCCACTCTGGTTTCTAGGAGCTGCAAGTTGTATTTCTCATGGGGTTTTTTTCAAGATTTTTTAAAGATTTCTGCCACACACAGTGAACTCCATGCCTATCTCGCACTTCTGGGTTTTTATTGTGAGTTTTGTTGTTTCCTTCCCTGTAGAATGTGCCCTTTATGCTGGTGATCTGGTTATGTTCTTGTGTTTCTAGGAGTTTGCCTTTGATTAGAGCACATTGGTATTAATCATTTATGGCTTTTATTGAAACCTTATTGTTTTGATGTTTTCTCAGCCTTCCAGACTGCCCTCACGGAGGCTGCTTTATAGACATCATTTATCTCCTGCCCCTGGCTGACAGCAGCCCCACGTTTTCCCTCCTGCTGCAGATGCTGGTGCTTTGTGCAGGGAGGACGTGCACTTTGTGTGGCTGTTGCTGCTGGGATTGCGGCTCGTGCGTGGGTTGGAATTGAGGTTTGAGGCTGTCAGGGACATGGGACACACGGATTGTCTGTCCCTGTCCCCATCTCTGTCCCTGTCCCCATCCCTGTCCCCAGCCAGTGTGTCACTCAGACACTGACCTGGTGTGCTCCCAGGGCTGTGCAAGAGGAGGAGCAGGCTAGGAGGTGATGAGGAATGAGGCTCATCTGGCCAGTGCTGGGAAGTTTCACCAACCAACTTGCCTTTCTTCACCGGGCCTTTGTTCCCAGCCACGCTTCCATGAAAGGCAGGAGCTGCAGGAAACCTCCTCCCCAGGCTGCACAGCCCTGCAGGGCAGGAGCCCCAGGGCTGCCGTGGGGCTGGGAGCCCCGGGCTGGCACTCGTGGGGTGCCCAAGGTGCCTCCTGTGACAGGGAGGAGAACCAGCTGGGAGGGGGGATTTCCATTGTCTGCCTTGGGATGAGCCTCAGCACCCTGTGCCTCTTTAGGGTGGGCAAACCCTTAGTAAATGGCTTGGATATTCCCAGTGAGCTCCCAAGAAAAGGGAGGGAGGTTTGTTCTGGTCAACCCCACTTGTGACCCAGCAGCTCAAGGCCGGCGTGGGCAGAGCTGCAGAATTTGCAGACGTGGCCAGACAGCTGCAGGAGGAGGAGGCCCCGTGTCTGTGTGTATTTATACTCTGGATGCCCAGGGATCACCGAAACTCTTCTTTAAATGACCAAAACTCCACAAGTGGAAGTTGGCGTGGGGCTGCCAAGAGAACTCCTGATGCCACAGTGTCTGCTCTGAAGAGAGATGTGAATGTTTCCTGCGTGTGTCCCCGGTGACTCAGAGCCCTCCCTGCCCCATGGTGATGCTGATGCAGTTGCTGATCCCTGCCAAAGCAAGCAGTCCACACAAGGAGATTAGACAGCAGTCCCTGCCCCCCTGCCGGGTGCTCGTTAACATTTCCTTGCCGATGTATTATTAATTAAGCTAATTTTTATTGCCCTGTAAGTGCGGAGGGTGCTTTGCAAGCACAGAGCTTGTGTCCCAGGGTTCCTGAGGCATGCTCCCATGTGTGAAATGAGGCTTGGGCTGTGTGGTTGAGTGTTGAGGAAAGGTAAATCTATGGGTTTGGCTTTCTTTTCTCTCTCTTAGCAGCTGCCTGGCTTTGTGTCTGGGGCTGGTGAGTGTGGTGCTGTCTGAGCAGAGGGCTGAGGAAATGCTGTCTGTGCAGAATTAGTGCAGACAGACAACAGGACTTAAGTGCAAGCAGAGTTTGCAGCATTGACCCTCGATAAGACAGAAGATTACCCAGACTGGAGTATTATATTAAAAAGAGTTTTGGGACCTGATCCAAACCTACAGAAGTCAGGGAGGGATTTGCCATCAGCTGCAGTGAGAGCAGCCTCCCTGCAGTGTACCCAGGCAATGGGGCAGGCAGCAGCTTAAACAAAAGGAGTTAAAGAAGTGTCCAGGCAAGGCTGGTTGAGGTTTTGCTGCCTGTGGTGCTTTTCCCAGCTGTAAAACAGAGGTAATTTTTTCCCAAAGTTCAAAGGCCTGGCTTGGTGTTGGAAGCCTTATAACTGGAATTGTTGAAGAACTGCTGAATATTAATTTTTAAATGTAGAGATTATCTTCATTAGGTAAGAGATGGCGAGTTACATAACAGTCACTGTTTTATATGCTCTGGTTTTTGGCTTTATTCCTTGACATCATGGCCAGGCCTGATGAAGGGAATAGAAAACTTCTAGAAGCACTTTGTAAAGGATGAACTATTTGTGATCAAAGCCAGTGTGACTCCGAAGGTCTGGCTCCTCTTCTTTGGACTTGTGATAGCAGCCTTGGATTCACCTTGAAAATGGGACCTGTGATCTTTCGTATGTTCTTATTTCGTTCTTAAATTAGGCTAATGCATCCTGTTCCAGCTGATGCAATTATTAACAAACCTGGGCAATTATGACATCTATTGTACAGACATTCTGTGCTCCTTGCTGGGAAAAATACATTTTAAATAAACATATCCACTTTGACAACCTGTCAAGGACTTTTCTAAAGCAAAATTGAAAGAGTCACCTCAGTGACCTTTCTTTTTTGTTCTCTTGTGTTTGGGTTTGTTACGTGGTCTTGCAAGAGCACAGCAGTTGCAGCTGCAGGTTCAGGCCTGGTTTCAGAGGGCAGGGGAGTGGAGGAAAGCAGGGAGGGTATCACGAGGGCTGGATCCCCCCACCAGCATCCCCTGCCCTGCTGTGTCACAGTGCAGGATCCTTCCAGCCACAGGCTGCAGCTGACCTTGCAGAAGAGGGAAAAACCCTGGGAAAAACTCTGCTCTCTTGGTTGGTTCAGCTGTTTTAATTTTTAATTTTTTTTTTTTTGAATGAGAAAAGCCTGAATATTTTGGCACAAATTCTCAATGCTTTCTTTTATTCCACATGTGACAAACTGATGTGGTTGCTCAGCCTGGGTAGGATCCACTCCATCGTGGGCTGCCACCAGGAGTTCAAGGCAGATCTCAAATCCTGCTTAAACCTCCCTCTCCAGCAGATCAGCTTGTTTGGCTCTGGGCACAGCAGTGGGAAGGAGTGTGTTGTATTCAGTACTAGAAGTTAAATTGCACGGAAGGAAAATCAGCCAGGATTGTTTTCTCACTGCATTATCAGAACTGTGAGAAGGTTTGGCCAGTGGAGGGTTGTGCTAACTGGAAATATCCCTGTGTGTCACATCAGCCGGGGAGGAAAGGCAGGAGGAAAGAGAGGGTTTCCTGCCTCTGCCAGACATTCCCTGCTCCCTGGGTGTCTGAACAGATTGTTCTTCCCTGCTGCCTGGGGACTGAGAGACACAGGCCACCTCTGCAAGGGGATTCCCAGGAAAATGGGTAACCATGGAATCACCGGATCAGTCAGGCTGGAAGGACCACAGTGCCTCATCAGGCCCATTTCTTTCTGTGGGGATACTTGAATCAAAATGATTGTTAATCTCCATGTGGGTTGAACAGTGAGTTTTCCCAAGCTGAGTTTCAGAGCTAATCCCCTGTAACCACTGCCGTTATCTGGGTGCTGTGTCTCCTCCCCTGAGCTCCCCAGCTGTGCTGTGGCACTGGGCACATCTGTCCCTCCCCACAGCAGGCTGTATCACCTCACTGCCTGCTGAGCTGGGCAGCTTCTGGGAGGAGCAGTTAACATCTCTATCTTTTCTAGTGCGTCCTCTGAGCTGCTGATGTGACAGCAGCAGCTTCTCCAGGGATATGGTGCCCAAAATCAGATTAAAACCCCTTTCCTTGCCCTGGCAGCCCCCAGGGGTGTGATGAGGGATCTACCTGTGGCATGAGTTGTTTGTATGAACACAATTCCATGGGGGAATAGCCTATGGTCCAGGGCAGACCCAAAGCAGGAGGAAGAGGAGCAGGGCAGTGCTGCTGAGGGCTCTGCTCTGGAATTACCCAACGAGGCCAGACAGTGGGTTTGGGACGTGCAAACATGAATGCACCAGAGCAATAATTACTAATGATGACACTAATACTACTCCAGAGCATTGAGCACTGCAGGGAGAGCTGCTCGTGGTGACACAGTGGCACAGGCACTGGGAGCAGGCTGCAGGTCCAGGCCCTGGCTGTGTGGGCAGGTGTGAGCCATGCCTCCATCCAGGAATGCTGCCTCGGAATGCTGTGTGGGTGTCTTGGATGGCTTGAACGTGGCTGCAGTTTTAGCTGGCAAAATTAGCCTTCCTGAGTGAAGTGAGCTGCTTCCATGGCATAAAGACCATTTTGGATGGGCTCCTGAGCTCCTCCCAGCCCTCCTCAGCAGAGCAGGAAGAAGCAGAAGTGACGTGTTTTCCCCTCAGTTGCAGGTTTTATCCATTGGGTTTGTAGAAATAATTGACAGGATGATCATGGCAGTTCCTTTGCATGTTGAAAGCCATGACTATTAATGAAGATCGTGTTTGTATAATGTTGATACCCAGACTGAAGCTCTTTGTAGGAAGACTTGGGGCACAGCCGTGTTGGTATCAGCACATTCAGGCAGGAGAGCATTTCTGTTGGTCTAACTTTGTCTCAGCAGAACTGTCATGTATAAAGGTGCCTTTATCAGGGATGGCTAAAAAGATGCCGAAACTGTGGATGGACCAATCTTCAGGTCCTTGGATTAATTTATTCCTTTTTTCACATTATACAGTTCCAGCATTTGTCATTCTGTCTGTTTGATTTTTTTTGTATTTTTCTGTGGTTTTTGTTTTAACGGGTCAAATGGGGAAGAAGCTATTTTGGAATTGAGAAGCTGGACTGGAGGTGCCAGTTGAGGTGAGGCTGGAGCACATCCCAGTGCTCTGCTCTGCGTGCCATGGGAAAGGTGCATTGCTGAGCAGAGCACAGAGGGGACAGAGATCCTCCCAGAGCTGTGAGCAGGCACAAGGAGGCATCTGGGCACTGACACTGGGCTGGTTTGGAGGGTTCCAGTCACAGCCATGGATAGCAGGTCCTTGGATCAGGTTGCAGCAAACCCTTCAGTTCCCCTCGGGTGTGGAGTCTCACTGAGCAACCTTGGCCCTGTGTTCCCAGGGCCAGGCAGGCTCTGGTGCTGGGATCCTCAGCAGCTCATGTGACTTCTACACCTCTGAATTTTAATCCAGGGAGGGGAATAAATACTGTTCACCTCTTTGCTGCTTGGTCTGTAACCCATGCAGGTGGTCACAAGGAGGTGAGGCCAGCTCTGAGCCAGGCTTTGGGCTTCACTTCCCTGGAGCTGGTCCTGCCTCGGCTCATTTTCATAATCCACCCTGAGGAATTTTGTGTCTTCAGCAGCTTCACTGATGAAGGATTTGCTTAAGCTTTGAAAAAATATATATTTTTTTGCTTTTATACTTTGAGCCGCACACCTCCAGGACTTCTCCTGATGCTGCTGCTTAGTTTGCTGAGTGGTTTGTAATCCCATGTAGCAAATGTGACTCCTTCAAGGGGATCCCTTTCCTCTCAGAGCCTTCTAGAAGCTGTTGGCAGAGCCAGGGTTAAAGCCACAGGTGCAGGTGACAGGAAGACCAGGTACAGAGGAACAGTTTTTGTTACATGACAAAGGTTGCCTTTAAACTGTGTTTTTTATCATGAGCTACAAATCAGAGTTAGCCAGATCCTTGTGACCAGTGTAGTGCAAAGGAATCCAAGTGTGTGTGAAGGATCATCTGAGCTCTTGCAAAGTTCTCTAGGGTTAAGATTGGGCTGCAGACAGCCTGATGCAGCAAACATCATAACCACATAACCCTCCAAGCATGGATTTTCACAATGGGCTGCCATCACCAAGCAGCCCAGCTCCAGGTGACAGTTCCAATCAGGACACCCTCCACACATCTTGGGTGCAGTGTCCCCGGCTGAACGTGCCAGAAGGGACAAAGGGAATCCCTGAATCAGTTGGCTTTGAGGATTATTTCCTAAAGCATCCATGTTCATTACAGCAAGGGCTCCTCTGCAAGGTGCAGTGGGATCCCACTGTCTCAGTGAACTTGTGGAATGTCACCTAATTTGGATTTGTCCAGTGAGAGGAATTCTGACCACATCTCCTGCTGCAAGGACAACCTGCTGGACACGCAAGCAGGGATTTACTCTGCCTTTACAGGAAAACATGTCCCTGATTCCTACCTGTGTGCACCAAGGCCAGCTGCACATGGCAGCCTCGTGCTGGCATGAAAGGATGTGTCGTGGAGAGGAGCAGTGCTCTGGTCAGTCTTGGGGCTCCTGATAAGAAGCAGACATGGGGCTGAGCTGCTGGAATTTCTTACTGGGATGATCTACTTGCTAAATGATCGTTCTGCCCAGCAGAGGATGGGAGATGGCAGTTCCCTGCTCTAAGGGAGGTCTCTGGGTCCTGTTTTACATTGTTACTGTCTCCTTGATCACATCCTCGGTGGGGCTGTGGAGTCCTTTTGTTCTCTGCTCTACTTTCCAGCATTTTTGTTGCTCTAGCAACACTTCCAGCCCCAAAGCAGCGGGATCCTGGTGCTAACACAATGCTGCATTTGAAAGAAGGAAGCAGAGCACGACAGGTGATCTCCAGCTTTTGTATGGAATGGCCGTGCCTTGAGATGGGAGGATGAATGGCAGGTTGTGATATCTTATTGTCTTGCAACTGGCATTGCTTTTGTCATAAAAGGTGAGAAATAGTTTTGTGTTCCTGCCACAGCTGTGGTTTGTAAAGTTGCTGTATTATTTTCCTTGTGTGAAGTAGGTCAGCACGGGTTTGAGTGGGGCTGTGGGAGCCAGGCCCATGGCAGGCAGCTCCTTTCTGGGCAAATAAATAATGTTTTCCATGCCCAGCAGCTCCAGCAGCTTTGCAGGCTCCTCCCCAGAGCTCTGCTGCCCCTGGACTGTCCTTACAGATCCACTGACCTGCTGGCCATCTGCACGTCTGGAGGTGGAAGGAAAAGGGCTCATATTTTATATCAGAAAACTCCAGGTATTGTGTGAAAATCTTTCTGGTAGATTTCCTGCAAAACTCAGGAGCCACTGGTGCTCTGCAGTGCGGTTTGTGGGATCCTGTCAGCTGCTTTGGCATTTTGTAGCTTCTCTATATATGGTGAGAGTGATACAGGAAGATGCATTTAACACCTTTTTTTTCCTCCTGAGTGCTCTCCCATGCTTTGCCACGGTGCTGCAGACAAGGCTGGCAGTGTAAAAGGCACCTGTAGGTGCTCTGTGAGTAAGAAGAGAAGAAATCTTTTTGAGATTTTGGGCACAGCTTCCCACAGCTTCCTGCTGGCCCAGCCACTGCTAGAAGGACTCGAGTGCATTGTGTGTAGATGGAAGTGAAAACCTCAGTAGGCTCCTCAAGAAGTCTGTCCCAGCTGCCAAGTACAGTTGAAATAATCCATTATCTGCTGCCTTTCACCCAGCCTTCCCTCCCAGACCACTGAAAAGTGTTGGACTGAGGATATTTAGAATGTATCCTCAGATACCTGAATTTTGTGGCAAATGGAGTGTGAAGAGTGAGTACCAGCTATGGGACTGATCTTGTTTCCAGTGGGTCACTGCTTTTTATTTAGATATTAGGCTCAAAATCTTGTTTTTTCAAGCTGGTGTGATTGCAGATACTCAGTCTGCAAGATTTGGCTATCATTATACAAACACTTCCCTTCCTGGGACCAATGGTAGGATATTCCCAAGTCATTCCTTTTTCTCTCTTGGGTACTTTGCACTTTTTGGGCCCCTGGCAGCCAGCTTAGATGAGGTCACTGTAGTGTGGTGGTGGAGCTGCCCCAAACCTGTCCTGAATCTGGGACACTTCTGTAGCACTGAAAGCTTCACAGGCTCCAAGGGGCTTGGATTTACCATGCTTGGGCAGCTTTTGGGTGTCTTGGTTGCATCCTCCTGTGCCCCTGGTGAGCTCCTGACGTGGAGCACAGAGCATCCTGCAGGCCACCACCCTCCTCCAGCAGCACGAGCAGGATTATTGAGGGGCTGCTGTTCTTTTGGTACTTTTGGGCTGTTTCCATGACTTGTGCAAGAACCCATGGACAAACAGGGAAGTTTCTAGAGTCTCCAGAACTAAATGGAAGGTTGTGTTTGCCCTTGCAGTGATAGATAGATAGATAGATAGATAGATAGATAGATATTGCCATTGCACTGGGCTGGCATTCCAGCTGCATGCTCAGTCTTCTGCAAATTAAATGGGCAATTTTTATCTCTTTTCATATAAATGAGCCTGTAAAGGGAGTCTGCACTGAGAGCATAAAATGCCTCCCTGAGTTTTCAGCTGGTTTGCTTTGTTGCACTGTTGGCACCGCTGGGTTTAAAGCGTCGCCTCTGGGTCACACTGAAATGCTCAAGAGGAGCCTTTGGCTTGTGTGCTTGTATCATGTTTAGGCCATGAAAAACGGAGGAAGTGCATTACCTGGGATGAAATGATTAACTGTACACCCAGGGTACAGAGGTCACAGCAGGGGGATAAGAGAGGTGCCATTAATTTGCTGTCTTGGAGGTGTTAGACACGTTTTTGTTGGGGTTTGAGGCTCCTGGTGAGCAGCAAGGTGTGTCCCAGGGATTGGGGAGTGTTTTGGGAAAGCTGCTTTATCCCTACTAGTCATTGTTGAAAGGAGAAGGGTTATGCTTCCTCCTCTCCCTCTCATCATCTTCATCCAGCTGCCACTCATGCTACTCCTGAGAGATGAGGAGTGTCAGGGGTGGATTTCAGCACATCACCTTCTATCTCCTGTGCTGTAAATTAGTGATAGCCACCACACTGTTCTGCAGGAATCCCCCTGACCTGGCTACTCTTCCAGCCAGTTTGGAGGCTGGGTGGGTTTTTAAATGATGATATTTTAAAATTTGAGGACAGCTTTGATTTATTGACCTGCTGCCTTCACAGATCGAGCTGTCTGGGCTGGCATCTGCAGATAAGAGGCTGTCGAGTAATTGCTTATTATTGACTGATTGCCAGCTTGGGCTGTTTGCTTGCAGAAGAATCAATAGTAGTCAATCTTCAAAGTCTAAACTCTCAGGGAGTATGACTGGTTTCCAAATTAGGAATGACAGGTCAGGATAACTCCATAGTTGCTATCCCACCTTCACGTGTGGGTGTAATCCTGCCGTGGAGGAGGAAGCGCGGGACATGATCTTCCTTCACCGAGGCTTTTTCACATCTGCCTTCTCCAAAGTCTGGGGCTTTCTCTGCAGAGGTTTTCAGGATCAGATCCCACCTGGCTCCAGACCTTCCCTGGAGGAGCTGGAGGAGGCTCAGCAGCACCTGAGATCCGTGGGAGGCGAGGGGAGGATGAAGAGCAGCCATCAGTCGTTAAATCCCCAAAGGATGGAACAGGGAGGGGTGGCTGAACACACCGCTCTGACACATCCAAACCAACCAGTTTGGATGCTTTATAAATAAAACAAAGCCTCTATTTTAATGCATGGTAACAGAGATTCCCTTTCTAGGGGTGATTCTATTTAGGTGGCAACAGAGCAAAATATCCAGTGTCACCATAGGTTTTATCATTTCTTGCGGGGACGGTCGCTATGGCGAGCGTGCATTGTCAAACGCAGCCATAGCCCTTCTTTAACACTCTCCTGGCATCCTGCCTTTTTGTGGATTCACTTGTAGGGCTTAAAACATTAAAGGCCTTCATGGCATCAAAGGCACTCAAGACTTTTTGAAAAAAATACACGTTTAGGTGGTTGTAATGGCTGAGGTGAAGCCTGGTGCTGGATCTGGGAAGTGATCTCAGACCTTGGGCTGCAGCCCCCTCTGGGTTTTTTCTCCCTGGGCTCAGAGGTTGTGATTTCGCTGGACTCAGTGGTTGCAGTCTGGTTTCTGCATGTCTTAGACTCAAGCGAGGTTTAAAACTTGAAATAGGAGCCTTTGGGGGGAGGGGGAGGCTTGGATCTCTTTCAGCTACAAAGAGCAATTAAGCAACAGGACATAAAATAGATAAATGGGAAGGGGAAGGGCAGAACCCTGGAATATGAGAAGATGAAAATGGAAGAAACTATTTCTGCAGTGTATTTATTCTTAATTTTGGAGCTTTATTTTCACCAGGAAGGCTTTGAATTGAGGGTCATCATTTGAGGTGAGGGAGAAATATCTCAAATAGAGCAGTTTAATCTACAATGGTCTAGGAGAGAATGGACAAGATTACTTGAACAGCCTTGTTTAGATACTGGATTTGTTGTCTACCAGCAAATCCTCATTTGCATGGGTCCTTAATCTGTGGAGTTAAATGTGTCTCAGGATCTGTTACCAACTGTGATGCAGAGTTGAGAACTAGATTTTTAAAGCTGTTCCTTTTTATTTGAATGTTTCCCCTCCCCTCCCCCTCCCTGCACCCCAAATTATCTTCCTGATTTTTTCTGAAAAGCAAAGATGAGCCAACAAGTGATGCAAAAAGAAAAATCTGCCAGCGAGAAGAAGCTATTTTTGACTCCAGATTCAGTGGATGAACTGTCCACCAGGCTGTAGAGAAAAGCCAAGGTCAGACATTTCAAACGAGTGTCGCAGGGAAACCACCGCCCCCCTCCTTCCTGAAAGGGGCCATGGACGTGAAATCTTTCAACCTCCTTGGAGCTGGAGGCTTGGGCAGAGATCCTTTGTGGAGCCCTGGGAAGGGCTCTAGCCCTTGGTTTGGGGGCTGCTTGCTCTGCCTGGAGCCCTGAAATGGCATTTCCTCATGTGTGCAGCAGCCCTCACTCATGAAATGGATGCAAGTGCTGAAAAAGCTCCCGCGTGAGCATGCTCACTGGAAGATTAATCCTTTAGAGGGAGTTGGAGAGTTAAGCTACTGTAATTTCTCTGCAGTTGGCTGCAGTAAACAACTGCTCTAAAGACACGAGGAAAAAAATTGACGGAGGTATATGGCATTAATGTACATATCTTTTTGTGTTTCTCCTTTCAGGTTGAGGGTTTGAGAAAGGTTTTTTCTCTATGAGCCGGGGAAGAGGGAGCTGTGTAATGATTTTATGGGTGACCTTCATGTTGTGGTTTCTTTTTTTCCTCCAGGCCAAAATAATCCTATTTCCTTGCAAGGCCATACTGAGGCTCGAGCTGACTTTGTAGAGCTGGGGTAGAGCACCAGGCTGGCTTGGTGTTGAGTTAAATGATCAGAGGAGGTGAGGCCTTGCTGCTCGTTGAGCTGTGTTGGCAGAAGGGAGCTGAAAACACCTCGTCCTGTTCAGTTGTGAGCAGAACCCAGTGGGACTCGATCTATCATGCTTCTGTTGGGAAGAAAATGTGTGACAGGATTAGCTTTGCCTACAGAAGACTAGTCCTTTGCTTTTGATTATTACTATTATTTTGCTCCCCCTCCTCCCCATGCCTGAGGAGCTGCAATCCCGTGTCAGATGGGGGAAGGAAAACAATCCTTGAGCTATTTTGGCTTTGCTTTGAAGGCTGATGACTCTCGGCGTGTTGAGGAGGGATGCCTTGGCAGCCAGGTAAGTGTTGCAGGCACAGGGATTGTGTCAAGGTGAAACTGAGCCCCTTCCTCCCCAATCCCTGCTTTGTGGGGGCATCCCAGAGGAAGGGAAACCTCGGATGGTTCCTAATGAGCGAAGAGTGTTTTCTCTAGTCGCCTCCAGAAGCGTGGGTGAAGGAGGATGTGATTTACCATCCCTGGAGCTTTTATCAGCTTCCTCTGAACGCAGCACAAGCCATGGAGGGCCAACCTGGGGCTCCCAGGACATCAAGCAGAAATGCCTGGGTGGCTTGATTTCTGTCAGGCTGCTGGAGCTGGGAGAGGCAGTGCTCTCTGACCACGGCTTGTGCCTTTACCTCTTACAAACATCGCTGTAATCCTTGGGGATGGTGAGGAAATGGAGGTGATCTGTCAGCAAAACCTGCCTGGCGTGGGGGCGGGGGCGGGGCAGGGCATTGTTCTGTTCTGTACCTGACTGGGATGAACGGGAGCTGGAGGGGCTGGAGGTCACCCCTGAGCATCCCCCAGGGCTGAGCTGGCTGCGAGGAGGGCACACCCTTCCTCCTTGAGGAGGGAATAATCAGGGGTGCAACTGCAAATCCTGGGGTTGCCTGGCTCTGGGAGCACTCCTGGTGTGGAATTTATGTCCAACGGCTTTTATCGGAATATGGCTTCATGTTTCCTTGGAGTGGTGTGAAGAAGGGAATAATAATTCAATAATTTAGCAAATGTCAGTGGCTCCCACTAGGTTCGTCCTGAGGTTGCTGTTAGCTTCCATGTGATACCCAGGTGGATTCTAACACTGCTGGATGAGTTCAGAAGGGCAGTTCTATTACAGACTTGGCTAAGCTCGAGATGCTGCGGATTTGAAGAAAATTTTGCCACTCCAACGTTGAGGTTTTTTTGCTTAGTCTCTTCTTTTCCCCTCCTTTCCAGAAGCTCTGGCTAGCATAGACTGTCTGTTCTGTGGATGGTTTTAGGGAACATTGGTGGCTGTGTGCGTAGGGGGAATAATTAGCTACCAAATGCAAATAGATTGTTTCTTGCTGTTTCAAAATCATTGTAATTTCTATTGATGATGGGTTAATTATAACTTCATTTTGATGGGCGTGAGGGAAATGATAGAGATATAGCAATATAAATCTATATAGGGAAGGATGTTGTCAGAATACTGTTTTGGAGATGATTGTGAGAACAAAGACTCGTGTCGTGGAGGACCACGGTTGTGTCAGGATTCAGTGGTGCTGCTTGTTTCTCAGTGGTGGATGAGGGTTTTCTCTTTCACATTTTTAACTGATGTATCTGTCACCGTGACAAGGGGTTTTAGTTCAGAGAAAAATTATCAAATTCTATTTAAAAGCACGTTTAGTGGAAGAACTGGGAAATAATTTTTTGGAGAAGAAAAGTTGAAAGCAAGAAGGTGAAAGGAAACTGTAAAAATCTGTGATCAGGGTGTAACAGAAATGCATCTTCAGGCTGAGGTGTGTAGGTGGGGGCTGCTTTACCAGTACAGGGCCCGAGGTCCTGTGACACCAGGACTGTCCTTGATCTGGAACGAGGTGCTGGGCCCTGGCTGTCCCCAGTGCAGATCATTGCTGTCCTTCCCTTTTCCAGAGGATGACTTTAGGGTGCCTGTATCCATCATCTCATTCTTCATTTCACCCTCACTGGGAAGAGTAATCAGGTTCATCCCTGAAATGCTTTGGACCAGCTTTAAACCTTTTCCTCCTGTTTCCAATCCCAGAATGCGGAAAAGGCTCAGCAAAGGGACAAAGGTCACACTTTCCTTAGTGCCATGGGTTTTGGCTCAAAGCCAGAGGACAAGGCCCTCCCCCTCTTTTTGTTTTAGCGTAAAATGGGGGAAATGAGCTATTTTCAGTGGCTGAGGAGGGTCCCCAGCACAGAGCACCGTGCTTCAGCCTTACCAAGCCTTTGGTGGCCTGGGGACTTGATGCCTCTGGATCAGAGCAGCTTTTGGGACACCCTCATCCCACAGCTGCTTCCCTCCTGTGCAGGGCTCCTCTCTTCCAGGGAGACATTCAGCTCCTTTGCAGCAGGCCCTGGAACTGGTAAGTCTGCAAGGAAGAAAGTAGCTACAACCAAATCTAATTTGGGTTTGTGGGTTTGTTCTTGGGCTCTGCCAGAGGAGTTGTGCAGGTCCCTGCTGGGTGTTCCCATGGAATGGGCGCCTCTCTCCCCTTGCAAACCCTGAGCACTCAGGTGTGGCTGAGCTGAGGGAGATCCTTCATCCCATGGAACTGTGTCTAGTGCCTGCTGCAGGGTGTTGGATTTGCAGGGCATGCAGGGCAGGGACTCCTGGATGCTTTCTTTGAGATGGGTGACTTGGACTTTGCAGGAGGATTCATTGCTTGAATTTGCACATTCCTGTCTTTAGATTTGTGTGAAAAACTCTGCCTGTGTGGCCACTTTTGTCTCGTTCTCCACCAGCACAGCTTTGTTCAATGGAGGAACTGAAACCTGAATTTGGGACTTGCTCACCTTTTTGGGATCATATCAGCCCAGGACTGTGTTCAAACCAGAAAGAACAAGATGGAACTGAATCCTATAGGTGTATCTAAAAAAGCCTCATGCAACCTTGGCAATCCCAGGGAGGAGAAGGTAACTGTGCTGGATATACACAGCATGCAGGTCCCAGTCTTTAATAATCAAATGGTGACCACTTCAAAGCCTGGTGGCTTTGCTTCTCTCCCTTCTAATTGCTTCAGCCAACCTGGACTCAACTGGCAATGCCTTTAAGAGCAGATATTATGACAGGAGCCTTGTAATTATTGCTGTGGTGAATCCTCTCTGCGGTGACGCTGTGTGGGAGGGTTTGCTGTCATGCACAGCATTTCTCCACCTTCAGAGGAGTCTTATCTCCTGCTCTCCTGCCTTCTTGGCCATTTTGAAATCCGATTTATGGCTGAATTTTGGCTTCCTTAACGCCCTGGGCTCAGTCCTTGCTGCTGCATCCTTGTTTTATGTCCTTTGGCTGTGCTGTCCCCCTGCCCAAACATTCCTGGGTGAAGCAGGGAAGGATCTTGGGGCATCCTGTGCTCCTTGGAGCTGATGGAGGCCTGCATGGAGAGAGGACCTGAGGAAGCCTGAAAGCACCAGCTGGCAAAGGGGACTCCTTACCCCCCTTTTCCCGGAGGATTAGTGAGTGAAGTTACAGACACAGGGGAAGGAGCTGTGATTTTTAACCCAGATGTGGAATTACAGAATAACTCCATTCCCATGGTGGATGGGGTTTAATGCATTGACCAGCACAGAGCACATCCAGGTTCTGAGGGTGAGAGAAGCAGTCCAAGGGGTATGTCATGTTGGGAAAAATATGGTTGTGGGAAGGGGAAGATGAAAGAAAAATCCTGCTTTAAGGACCTGCAAGGGAGAGGTGGAGTTAAGCAGCTGGGAGAGAGCAGAAACGCAGGAGACAGGGCTGTAGGGAGAGGTCTGGGATGGGTGAATGGATGGATGGATGGATGGATGAGGTTTGAAGGTGGTGGTGAAGGGATTTGGTGGCTCCTAGAAACCCAAGAAGGCAGAAGAAGGGAGAGGAAATGAACTGCAGGTGGTTCTTCAGTGCTGTCTAGTCTGTGACCTACTTGCTGCCACAGTGCTCTGCAGCTGGAGGAGAAACAGAGGAAATGGCTGTTCCCTGGGGAAGCACAGGCTGCTGGGGTGTGCAGGAGCTCTTCCCAGTGGTGCTTCCTTCAGCTGCTGGGATGTGGCTGTGCCAGGGCACCCGGAGTTTGTGACTGGAGGAAGGACAGGGAGAGTTTGAGCCATTCCTGCTGGAGGGAGACAGTGCTGGATCCTGGAACCAGGCTCAGATTGGTGAGCTGCCATAAACACATGGGCTCCTGGATGCAGGAGATCCTTCCCTTAGGGATGTGGAGCACTGAAGAACTGTCCTGTGTGGGGACATGTGTGTCCCCTGTGTGGGGACATGGCTCACCCACACCCCCTGGACTGTGGGGATTATTCATCCCCCACCTCCTCCTAATCCATTGCAAACTGAAAGTCTGCCTTCTCCTGCTTCTGCTCCATCAGGAGCCCCCACTAACCTCATCAGTCTTAATCATGAGTTATTTTCCAGATCATCAATTTGGTTTCTCAGTACTTCTATAGTCCGTAGTGTTCCTGGGAATCTTTGCCTCCATCGATTATCTCTGTTTCTTTTTGAGGCTGTAACAACCTTGAACCACAGTTTCCATCCTATTTTTATAACTCATTCTGCTTATTAGAGGAGTCTTACAGAAATAACTCTACAGTTCTTACCAAGATACCCCCAATTTTTCTCAGTAAATAATTTCATCTCTTGCTGAAATGAACTTGAAGGCTCTCCTCTTCCATTTGTTCCGTTCTCCCTCTGGGGTTTGGGAGTGAAATACCTTTAACTTAATTCGTATATGGAGGTGTACATGTATGCCACAGATCCCCCTTTCACCATATTAATTGTGCTGTTAAACATCTGCTGCCAAAGGCTGGTGTCCAAGAGTGGCTGCTTCAGATTTACCTCTGGTCCAAATGAGATTGGGGGGCTGTTCTGATTTGCTATATTAAATAAATATATAAAGTGGCTCTAGGAGTGAAATGCCAGCATTCCTCCTGCTGAAGGCGTGGAGGCAGTGATTTGTGAGTCAGCAGTCCAAGGTTAACTCCAAAACTTCTGCACTTCCCTTGCAACCACCATCCCAGGAAATCATTTCTCTGGAAAGGAAAATGAAAGAAACCTGTCCTCTGTTTTTCAGAAGTTGTGAATTGTGCTCTTGTTTAAGCTGATTATTTTATTTATTCCAATAATCCTCTCTTCCAGAATAAAGGAAAATTAATTGTCTTCCTATTTCCATAATGGTTTGCCCTTCAGACAGTTGCCAGGCAAAGTGCTTAAAACTGAAATGAAAAGATGGTGAATGCTTAAAACCATTGAGCTACTGTAGGAACATGTTTGTATTTAATAGGGTGGTATCATACAGTCCCAGAGTGTTATTTGCTCTGGGTTCTGTAGGATTAGGAGAGGTTTTTTCTTTTTTTTTTCCGCTTCTGCATATGAAAACGGGGTCAAGCCTGCTGTGGTAGATAGTGCAAGTCTTAGGTAGGATTTTGCTAGAGAGATGGACTTCCTGCAGCTGAGACCCTAAAATTATCCAGCATTAATGGGGAGAGTTGTCACTGGGCTTGGTTGTGTCTGTCTGCAGGGACAGTGCCTGGAGATGGGCAAGGACTTCCTTCCTTACAGTGTGATGGGACAGGATTTTCCCTGCTGGAGCTTTTCACTGACACCTACCTGGATCTTGGTTATTTTTAATTCTGTCTGGCTAAAAAAAAAAGTTACCTGATTAATGTGGGAAAATGCTGGAATGTTTCCTTAAAAGGCTCCAAAGTGATGCAATATTCAGTGATGAATCTCAGAGCTAAATGAGTGCCTTGGTGGGTGCACTGGGTGGGGAAGGGAGTTCTGTGTTTTATCACCCAACACGTTTATTTTTCATCCCAGGGCTGCTCTGAGGAAGGCGGTGTGGGGGCACTGACAGATCTCCAGCTCCAGGTCAGCATCAGGGCAGTGCTGGATCTCCCCTAGCTTTGCTTTCCTGTTTTATCCCAGCAAGCTTTGGGAAATAGGTGAAAACCTGGAGCTGGGGATGGTTGTGCTTCCAGTGGGGTTTGCCCTGAGGGTGGGTGAGGAGAAAACCCCAGTGTGCTAACCCGAGAGCCTTGTGCAGTGACCAGGGTTTGGTGCCCGGTCATTCGTGTCCCCACAGGCACGTCCGGGGGGGCTCCCAGGCACAGGGACAGTGGAGGTGGAGCTCATCTCCTCTGGGTGCAGGGAGAAGCTGCTGGCACCACCCACACCTGGATGTGGCCCTGGCTCCTTGCTCCTCTCGCAGGCACGAGGCAGTTCCAGTGTTGTGTGTCCACATAAGAAACCACATGGGAATAAATCCCTGCTATCTCTCCTGTGCTTCCTTCTCCCCGTATGTGAAATTGCTCCGAAGGAGCAGAGTGTAATCCATCACAGGAGAGAGAAGGGCAGGAGTTAATTCATTTTCATGATCTCTCCGTAGCACTTAGTCCAGCTAATAGTGAATTGTCGTGCTTGGCCGCTGCCTAATCTCGTAAGGAACCCACTGGGGGAAGGCTGGCCAGGAAGGACCCCTGGCCCCTGGGCATTTACATTAGCTGAGGAGCACATGAGATCATCTGCTGCATTTCCAGCCAGTTTTGAGCTGCCATCCCAAGCAGGAGAGCAGTGGGGGCATCTCAACACCGCCCAGCTCCAGGACACTGCTGTGGCTCATCACCTGAGTGTCTCTGAGCACAGGGCAGGGAGGGAGCTCTCCTGCTTAGGGAATATAAAACCAGGTGTGTGAACAATCTCCCCAGGTCTCACCTGCTCTGCCCTGCATGCAGCAATCTTTTGTTTTCCTTTAAACATCATAAACCCAGCAGGGGAATTCATTAATGTGAGTCCCCACAGACTTTGGTTTTGCCAAACAAATCACTCTCCCTCCTCATCATAGGTGAGATCTCTCTCCTCTCCCTGTTCAGACATCTTGGGAAAGTGTAGGAGTGGGCTGCAGCAGAAACCTGCCCAGATTTGTTCATTCTGTAGCTGATAGGGATTGCTTTTTCTTGCTGTTGGTGCCTTTGGCTCGTGCATAGCCTGGAAGACGTTATCCCAGACGGAGAACACCCATGTGGCCAGCTCCTGTCTGTCGAAAGCTGCTGTTGATTTCAGTATTTTAGGCTCAGTCTCTTCAATCCCAGATGGAGCTGTATTTCCAGCTAGTACACACCCATACAGTTCGTTGAGGGAGGTGAAAATGCTCCAATTTACGGCAGTCAGGGCCCTGATCCGTGGGCAGTGTCAGCTCCCTGTGCACGACGTGGGGAGAGGAGCCTGCATGCATCAGTCACGCACTCGTGTAAAATAGCTCTGTGCTCGCTGCTGTGGCTGCCAGAAGGACTTTTGAAATGGCAAAGGTTGTGAAATCATGGCAGGAAACACCAGAGGCCGGAGCTGAGCCAGAGGAGGAGCTGCCCCTTCCTATGGCACGGCCAGGACTAGAAAAGTGAGCGTTGGTGGCTTTGTTTTTGCAGGAGCCCTTCCTTGTGCTGCAGGCGTGCCATGTGCCAGGCAAATGGCAGGAGCTTCACAGATGTAGCCTTTGCTCCTGCTCTTGGGTGGCTCTGTGCAGCAGGAGCTGTGTTTGGGACCTGTTACTGCTCCTGGGAGACAAAACAGCTTTTGAAAATTAATAACTTCTTTCTAGTCCCACCACAATACTGATAATCTTGTCCTTTTGTCTCCTGCTCCTCTCTGAGTGGGTTTTTGCCTTTTCTGGGTCTCATCCTGATCCCGTCTTGCAAAAATAAAACCTGGACTGGTGCTGAAATGAGTGGTCTGATGTGCTGCACTGTCTGTGGCTGTGCAGGGTGGGGAGGAGCTGGTTAATGTTAAACATTTGGCTTGGCCAAGGGCACCCAGGCTGCCTTTCTGTGTGTCCTGTCTAGCTGAAGGAAGAGAAGTTGATCATATTTGGGCATTGGAAGGGGCTGCCCAGGGCAGTGGTGGAGTCACCATCCCTGTAAGTGTTCCAAAACCATGTGGGTGTGGCACTTGGGGACACGGTTTAATGGTGAACGTGGGGGTGGTTGGACTTGATGATCTTGGAGGTGTTTCCCAGCCTGAATGAGTCTGTGATTTTCTCTTGGTCCTGTAGTTAGGATTGATTATTGCACAGCATTTCCATCATCCTGTCCCCTCCCAGCACATCAGGGCAGTGTCACATCTGCACAGGAGATGGATTGAAGGGGCTGATAGATCCCTGTCGTTAACCAGGAGCCTGTAAATGAATGTTCAGCACTGGCAGGATCACTGTGGGTGCTGGTTTCCATCTTCTGCTGCTCATTGACAAGAAAATCATAGAATCCCAGACTGGTTTGGGCTGAAAGGGACCTTAAAGCCCATCCAGTGCCACCCCTGCCATGGCAGGGACACCTCCCACTGTCCCAGGCTGCTCCAAGCCCCAGTGTCCAACCTGGACTTGGGCATTGCCAGAGGTCCAGGGGCAGTCACAGCTGCTCTGGGCACCCTGTGCCAGGGCCTGCCCACCCTGCCAGGGAGCAATTCCTAATTCCCAATATCCCATCCATCCCTGCTCTTTTTGGTTTGAGGCAATTCCGCCTTGTCCTGGCACTAAATAGTGACAGTGCTGAAGAACATTTTCAGGTCTTGGTGGGTGCTCCCTGCTCGTGCAGCTCCCTCAGGAAACCTCTCCTGGTCCTGCCTTTGCGTGGGAACAGCTTCTTCCCACTGTCCATGGAATGGCCTGGCCTGACTGGGTTTCTGTGGGGAACTTCAGGAGGAGAGGGATTTGCGATGTAGGCTGCATGTATTTTAAAAAATACAGATTTTTCTCCAAGTTTTGTAAGATTATCACTGTTGTTTGCTCTGAGTGCTGCATTGTGCCTCTTCATGGTTGTGGTTTCCTTTATCTCCTTGCACCTGTAATGTCACAGTGCTGAGCATGAGCTTTAAATATAAAATTGGAGCCATCTGGGAGGTCTGGGACTGGGGGTGGGGAGGAAGGGGAGGAGTTACTTCGTAAAATCTGGTTAAAAATTGAACTGCTGGATTTTGAGTGACAGTTCAGTTGTAGCTGCTTCTCTCTTTTATCTTTTCCTTGGGATGTGGAAACTCACACAGGGCCTGGATTCTGCAGTGGGAGATGGACACCTAAATTTGTGGTTTTTGCTATTGAGTCTTTCTTTAGAGAGAGAACTGGAGTAATGCATATTTATATATACATTTTATACATCAAATTGACTGAACAAACTCCTCTTACCAAGCCACTGCTGCGTTTTGAAGCAGGTGGAAGAGTTGCCATGGCTGCAGTGATGGTTATTGGGCTTTTTTGAGGTTTCCAGGGCTCAAAAAAAAAAAAAAAAAAAAAAAAAAGATAGATGATTTAGGTTTAGGGAAACACCATCAACAAAACCCCCAAAACAAACAAATCTTTATCACATTTCCAATCTTCCATCTCCCCCCAGTTCCAAATGTGCTTTTTAAAGAGTTACAAATGCTTGTTGGCATAGAAACTGCAGAATGGAAGTGAAGCATGCAAATGTAAAAGGAGCCATTCTGCTGAGCAACATGGCCTGAGCCTCTGCAAAGCTGACTGAAATCTTTTACGAGGCAAAGAAAATTGTCCAGATGTTGCTTGAATTATAATGGCACTAAATATTTCAGTTTTCCAATTTACATAAATCCAAAGAGGCTTGAAATGTAGGGAATGCAGCTCCATTACCAGTGGGCTTTCTTTTCTTGTGAAAGAATTTGTAGTCCAAAAATATTGCTAAAATGTGTTTGGCTCCGAGTAGTGCCAAATCCTCATTAAAACATGTGGATATTTCTGTGGTTTAATCTGTTAGAAATGCATTCAGGATCCAGTTATGTTAAATTAAGCAACAATATTGGCCTGGATGTTGTTTGAAATATTAAATGTGGCAGTCGGAACACCAAGCAAAATGTTTGCACATTTTAATCGCTCGATGAGTAATTTTTTTTAATATTTTATTCCAAGGAATGATCAAGAATGCTTAAAAACTGTCCCTGCTCTTCTCAAGCTGCATCCTTGGCCCTGTGAGCATCCTGGCTCTTCCATCCCACCACGGGATGGGGATGGATCTGTGCTGTGCTCCCTTTGAGCATCCTCCTCACCCTCTTCCTCGCTGTGGAGCTTATGGATACTCTCATGTAGGCCTCCAAAATCCTTGTTGGGAATGTAAAACCCAGGGTGGCCAGAGGGATTTGTCACCCCACACCTGCCCTAAGAGGTTTTTCCTGCTGATGCTTTGCTCTGTTGTGGTTTCCTGAAGATTTCCTGGGACAGAACACCTCTGGACTTGCCCTGCTCCTGGTTAGTTTATCCCTGTGCTGGTGGCTCAGGCAGGGTGGAGCCTGTGTGCTCTGAAAGTGCTGTGGCAGGAGGGCTCCTTCCCAGCAGGGTTGCAAGGACACTTGGGCTTGCTGAGGATTTATTTCCTATTTATTTCTCCCCCCTAAGTTGCTAATTGCCCCATGGTAAGGCAGGTCCTTCTTCCTGCTTTAATGCAGCCATGCCAAGGAGGGAATTTGCAGTTGGGAACGTGGGAGTGGGTGGCACAGAGAGCCATGAAACTCTGCCTGTGCCCTGGACCACATTCATAATACATGGGATATAGAAAATATCCCTGTGGGAGGGTTTCTGATGGGGCAGGAGGGGCTCTTTGGTTTTAAATCTGACACATTGCCAAAGCAATTCTACACTGGTGCCTTTGTAACCCTCATTTAAAGTTAAAAATGAGGGGAATGAGGTAAATGGGCAGGTTTTCTAAAGTCTTTGGTTTTGGGGATTTTTGAATTGCATGGCAGCTTGTGCTGCATCAAAACGAGCCCAGAGCAGGATGGCTCTGCCTGTACCTGTGTGTGATTTGATAGCATTCACACCTCTTTGTTGTCAGACATCAAAAGGGTAGGAGGTTGGTAGGCTCAAAATTCAGACTTTCCCTTTTTAGTATAAAGTTCAGACTTTTCTGTGGGATAGTTTTACAGCTTTGTTTTTAAAAAAACCCTCCCAAACCCTGAAGTTCAGTGCAATTTTCCTTATTATTTTAATTTCAAGCATATGCAAAGTTATATATATATATATAAAAAAGTCAAGCTATATATATATAACTATCTGATGATAAATGGGGATGGTTAATGATTCATGATGGAAGAAAGCAAGTGAAAGTAGGAGGGACAGTGGAATGGGGTCATTGCTGAAAATGTCTTCTGCAAAAGCAAACGGGAGCACTGGGGAGGGCAGGCAGAGCTCCAGAGTGGCTCTGGAATCAGCAGCAATCCCACTTTTGGCTGGGTTATGTGGCTCTGGAATGCACCACGTGAAGGGTCCCGCCAACACTGAGGGGCTGGAGCAGGTCCAGGGCAGGAAATGGAGCTGGGAAAGGGGCTGGAGCCCCAGGAGAGGCTGAGGGAGCTGGGAAGGGGCTCAGACTGGAGAAAAGGAGCTCAGGGGGGCCCTTGTGGCTCTGCACAACTCCTGACAGGAGGGGACAGCCGGGGGGATCGGGCTCTGCTCCAGGGAACAGGGACAGGAGGAGAGGGAACGGCCTCAGGCTGGGCCAGGGCAGGCTCAGGGTGGACAGC
The DNA here is from genome assembly GCA_013397155.1 of Irena cyanogastra. Classification (NCBI taxonomy): domain Eukaryota; kingdom Metazoa; phylum Chordata; class Aves; order Passeriformes; family Irenidae; genus Irena; species Irena cyanogastra. The sequence continues at coordinate 168,293 of VWZV01008310.1, forward strand.
AGCAGGAATTTCCCCATGGAAATGCTTCTTCAGAGTTGCCAAGCACTGGAACAGGCTGCCCTGCAAGTGTTCAAAACTATGCATCCCCAAAAACTTGGGGACATGGCTTAGTGGTGGCCTTGACAGGGCTGGGGGAATGTTGGGACTTGATGATCTTAGAGGACTTTTCCAACCTTAATGGTTCTATGAACTTTGGGAGGTTGATGAAGCAGCAAAGCCTGGGTTTCTTAAAGGGAAGCAGCTGGGGCACTCATTGGGCTGTGATGAGCAAGGGGAGGTGGCAGTGGCACCCCGTTTTACCCACCAGTTTTATTTTTATTCTTTGCTGCAAAGGGACCTTTCTCTTTGTCTTTAAGTTGGGTTCCTGGTTTTGCTGCACTAGTACTTGATAACAGTTCATTCTCCATGTGGGATAGGGGCAACTGTTTAAAAACTGAATTTCCTGACAGGATGCAATATGTGCTTAGTAGAGAAGCATCATTAGCTGGGCAGGACAAGTTAGGCCAAGCTTGTAGAAAAATTTTAAGTCTGAAATTAAGGCACTTAAGCCTTGTTGCTGCCTGTACCTCGAGGTAAGCAGCAGCAGGGTCCTCGTTTTTAAACCTGCCCCAACAGGAGAGTATGAAAGAATTAGAGAGAAAGAAGTGGGATGGAGAGAATGAATTAGAAACAGAAGTGCAAGAAAATACAGGAGTTAAAAATATGGGAAGAGAGTTTTGAAACACAAGAGGAAACTTTGAACTCTGAAGGACTGGGCATCTGTGCATGTGAACAACTGCAAACAGGAAAAACTTACCCAAAAATGTTCAAGGGAGGCACTTGGGGATGGAGGTAGGAAGGTGGGAAACAGGTGGGGATGGCAAAGGGCTGGGAGGCAAATGCTGCTGGTTGTGTCTGCAGCGGCTGCAGGAGATTTCCTTTAATTGTCCTCCAGACCAAGGACTAAAAAGCAATCCAGGAAAGTTCCCTGAGCCCTGAATGTGGATGGGTGGGAAGGACTGACCCTTCCTTTCTCCACGAGAAGCATCTCAGAGAGGCTGGAGAGGACAGGGCTGAACCAGGCTGAGAAACCTGGGTTTGAAGGTCTGCCACAAACCCTGGGTGGCTGAAGGGAGAGGACCTCGAGCACGACTGCCTGGATGAAGAACCTGTGTAAGTCAGTGTCCCACACTTGTTTTATGGCTTTGTCACAGTCTTGCACTGTCCCCAGTGCCAAAAGTGTTGTGTTTGCATCAGGACAGATGGCTATTCCAGCACTGCAGCCCAGTGCAGACAAAACAAAGGGAATTTTGACCTTGAGAGCCAATTTAAGTTAATTTCCAATTTGATCCTTCCTAGCAAATTAAGGTAATATCATTTCAACCTTCATGTAACTCGTCTTCAGGTAGCCCTTTCAGCACAGATATGGCTTTTGCAGTGAAGACAGAGCCTCCATTTAATTTTCAGTTATGTGGCAAGAAAGAAATGCGTTGTGCCTGGGTAGATTTTGTGCCATGGTCAGTCTGGAAGGCCCAAACTCAGTGGAGTTTGGTTCTTCCTGCAGAATTTGGCTTTCACTTCTAGAAAAACACATGACAAAATATTTGATGAATTTTTCTATGAGATACAGGCTGACTTGACTTTAATTGTGGAAGGATCTTGTTGCAATGCAGCTGTGCAAATCAGCACAGCTGGATCCACGGGGAAGTAGCTCTTTAAAACAAAATGATGGCAACAACCTTCCTTCCTGCCAGGCAGACTGACTGAAGGTGAAGTCAACTGCTGAGTGCAAGGCAGCATTACTGGGATTGAAATGAGGTGTAAGAACCTGGGAAAAACAAATGGATAGGAATCCCTCAAATCACTGGACTGGGTTCCCAACCTCCCTGCAGAGTTAGTCCTGCTGTGTAAACACCTGGCAGTTGCTGGGGCTGGTGTGTACAGATGATGCTGTTGCAGGAAGATTTGTGCATACTTGAGGGTTTTTTGCTTGTGGATTGCAGTGGATGCAGCCTCCAAACTTTGATTTATGATATCCATTCGTTCTCGTTGGGAATGGGGCATGTTTAGATTCACAGAGGGATGTGCAGGGCTTTACAGGACCTTCTGCAATGCTTTTTTGTGTGTGGAGAGAAAGAGTGTTAGATGCAGTTTGAAATGACAGCCACTTTGGGCTTTTTTAGAGTTGATCTTTAGCTCTGTTCCTTCTAAAAAGGAGACTTAGGAAAAAAAATATTGGTGCTCAAAGCAGGTCACAGAATATTGACCTGTAAATATCCAGCCTTGCAGGTTTTCCACAGGTCAGGAAAGGGGAATATCAGAGACACTGCAGTGGTGGTGGCAGTACTGATATTTTTATCCACTTGATGTTATCATGATCTGAGTGGGGCTTTCCCTTCTCTTTCCTTAAAGGAGGGAAAGTGCCATGGAGCAGTTCTGCTGCTAGGGTGGGAATATTGTGCTCAAGGCTTAGAAGCATTTGTGTTTATCTCAGGTGCCTGCTGATAGACCTGATCCAGGAAGGAGGGGACAGGACAGCTGTCCCAAGGCTGGCTGGGAAGGTCCCTCTCCGTCCCCTTGGGGGACAGATACCTTGTGGACAGATGGACAGATGCCAATGCCTTGTGGGTGGAAGAACAGGGCAGGATGCACATGGAAGGAAAAGATCATGGAGGATTTGACTTCCTCAGGGGTTTTTGCTTTGAAACACTGTATCACTGAGCCTAAATGAGGGCACTTTTATTTGGAAGCTTTCCCATGAGTGGGATTGTTCTGGAGTGTCCTGAGCGAGCCCTGTGGCTCCCAGTGCTCTGCCAGCCCCAGCTCCTTGGGATCTGTGCTGAGAGCTGAGCACACCAGGGAGGCACTAAAAGCTGGGTGATGTTTGCCAGCTGAGGCAGCAGCTCTGGGCTCCACTCTCAGGGTCTGAGAAGGATCATCCTGCAGGCTCTGGGTGTAGGAATGTGCTGTGGTGATGCTGTGAGGGTCCCCCTCTGCTCCTGGGGCCTGGCTCTGTATCCTCAGCTGCTCACGGACAGGGAATTCTGGAGATCTTTTTTGGAGGGCCATGTTCTACCCCCCTGGCTGGTTTTTCCTGGCTTTGCATGAAAACACTGCAGCAGCTCCATTGCCCAAGTGCAGCAGAGTCATTACCAAAGCTGCCTTGCTGCACTGCTCTGGGCCTGGCTTTGAGGTCCTGATCCAGCTGCTGAAAAGTTTCCTGTGAAACTCCAGAGCTTTCAGCTACCAAGTTAATGTCTTACAAAACTGCTGGAGGAAGGGAAGCTGACTCCAGCAGTCCTTGAGTTTGTTTAACTGGAGCTCAGGAGTGACCAAGGCTGGTGTTTGGCTTCCTGTTGCAGAAGAGAAATACTCAGGATTTATTTTTTAATCTGTATTGCCTGTCTGATTTTATTTTATTTTATTTTATTTTATTTTATTTTATTTTATTTTATTTTATTTTATTTTATTTTATTCTATTTTTGATATTATCACTGAACCAAAACCAATGACTTCTGCTTGTTTTTCCTCTGTGGTGAGGCTGTATGAAAGTGGAGGAGAAACTTCCAAAGGTCCATCATACTTTTGATGCACATTTGAATTCAGCAGATCAGCACTGGAGGGAGAGTCTGGGCCCTGTACAGCCCTTTCCTGTTTCTTGTATAACAAAAATAGTGCAAATGGTCTTTTTCTCAGTGTGCAGAACTTCTCTCTGGTGGAATCCTACCTTCCCTTGCTTTGCTTCCCAAACAGATTCTGGTTCCTGTGGCCAAGAGTGGGCAGAGGAGGAGAGGGGCTGCTGGGAAAACGCTCTGCAAAGTTCATCTTTCTCAGTCTCTGGTTCACAGCTCTGGGGGCTGCTTGTTATTGCAGCATTTTGTGGTTTGTTTGGTTTTTTTCTTCCTAGTGTTTCACTATATTTTGAGTCCTTCAGTTTAAAATGTTAACAAAATGAAGCTCTGTGCCTCCTTGTGAGGCAAATGAATGGGTTTGATAGAGGGGGGTGGGAAGGGGGAGAATTGGAAGGAAGTTATTTTTGAAATAGTGGTTTACTTTTTGTTGTGAAACCACTGCCTAATTTTAAAGTGCACTGACCATTTGCCTCTTGCTGTAATGTCTGTACTTGGGGAGGAGATGAAGAATGGTGTGGAGCTGTGTCAGGAGTGGCTCAGGCTGGAGAGCAGGGAAAGGCTCTTCCCCCAGAGGGTGCTGGCACTGCCCAGGCTCCCCAGGGAATGGGCACGGCCCCGAGGCTGCCAGAGCTCCAGGAGCGTTTGGACAGCGCTGCCAGGGATGGACAGGGTGGGGTTGGTGGGGGTCTGGGCAGGGCCAGGGGGTGGATTGATCCTTTAACTCAGGATATTCTGTGATTCTAAAAATAGATTTGAAAAACTTTACCTGAACTGGCCACCCAAAATCAGTGTGTGACTCTTGATTTAATTTTTTTTTGTTGTTCTACAGAGCTTTCTTGTGGGTAATCACAATGAGCTCGTCAGTCTCAGCCTTGAGCTCCACAGACTGTCCTTGTCTTTGTTCTCCAGAATACAGCAAGGCTGTAGTATTGTGGCTCTGGGAGCCCAAGGAAATAGGATGGTTTAATGCTTTGGATATTAAAATAGATCCCATGAATGTCACCCCAAATTCAAACCTGGGTTCAGAGGTCTCCAGACACACCTGGAGCTCTCAGCATCCATCAGCTTATTGTCCCTCCCACACCTGCAATAGTTAAATTTGATAGGAAGTGGTGTCATCTCCCTCTATTTCCACATTTCCTTTTGTTTAATCCCATCTTTTCACCCAAGCCTTTGCCAGATATTTCATGTATCTGCATTAAAACCCCATAATGGAGCTCATACCCTTGCCCCAGGGGCTCTGACTTGCAGCCCAGTTATCTGACAAAACATTCTAAGGAACTTCTCAGAATTTACTGCTCCTGCTGGTTGATTCCAATGTGTCTGACTCCTTTTATGAGTCTGGCCTGTGTCCTGGTGTCACAGATTCACCCACATGGCATCCACCCACTTTCAAACTTGGCAGTGGGCATAAAGAGCTCTTTAGTGATTGCACGGTCACTGTTCTGCATAAATATTTCCCCACCCCTCCAAAAACATGTAGGTTAAGGAAATATCAGACAGAGGCAGAAAATACTGATGTATTTGTTACGTACATTATGTGGTTTGGGGTTTTCTGGTTGCTTTTAAATAATGGAGGATTTTATTGAAGGGAGCTTGAGGTGCTCAGACTTCACTGGAATTTAAATTTGACTCATCTCATATGGGCTGTCCAAACACATTCCTTGCTGGCCGAGCTTGTTCAGTTGAAGTGACTCAGTAAATCAGCAGCTGAGTATGACTTCACATTGAGTTCTCCTGTACCCTGTTCCTCTGCTCCGTACGTTTGTGAAGAACCACTCCAGAAATTTTTGGCAGTTGATTCTCCAAACCTTGATTTTCCCATCTGCGAAAGTGGATACATTAATATTGCCTACTATTCCCATCTTTTATTATAAATTGCTTTATATAGTCCTAATTGTTGTTACAGTAGCTCTAAGCAAATCACCATGTATCTATCAGGTTCCTTTTTACCTGGTGATGTTTAGATGTTTTTTCAGTATTTGCTCTGCTTTTGATCAGGAAGAGCTAGATGGATTTTCTTGGTCTTCCCCCAGAATTCATTCAACAGTCTCCAGAACTCCTTCAGACTGTGGCATTGTTGGAATAAAATTTAGCAATTACAGTACTTGAGAAAGGGTGCACATTGTTGGTTGTCTGGGGGATTTGTTTCCAGGATTCCTTGACAGCAGCAAGATTGGAACCTTGAGCTGGTGCTGCTGAGTGCTCTCCAAGTCAGTGTTCTGGAAAAAGATTGAATTTCTCAAGCTGGAGGATGAGACCCTGTGGGAGTTCTGCTGGACATTTGCAGGGTTTGGGGTTTTTATGGTGCGTTTTGTTTACAGATTGCCCTCCAGATGGTTGGTCCTACTGTGGGCATGTTGAAGAGGAGAGCAAGGCTGCTCTGTCAGGAAAGTGGTCTTGCCAAGCTTGGAACCCCTTTGGAATACCTGGAATGTTGGAGTCTAAGGCCTGGAGTGTGAAGGATCCACAGTTCATATCAGATTCAGTGCTGGCCCTTGGCTCCAGTAACAACTCTGGGATCCTCCAGGGACAGGGAATGGCGAGGCTTTGTCCCTTGTGTGGAGGAAGGAGGGTTTTCTTGCTCCTGTCACCTCCTGTTTGTGCAGCTCCCGTGGCTTTTTCTACGCAGTGATCCTAATAGGAACAGGAGAAGCTTGGAGCTCTGTTCCCTTGGATGTGAAGGTCACCTACCCAACCCAGCCTCAGTCCAGGTGTGCTGGGAATGACCTCTGTGCTGAGCAGGCCTCGGGGAGGCCACGTTTGAGGAGCCATAATTTTATTTGCTGCTGTTCTCACGTGTCCATTTTTTGCCGTATCTGACGGATTTGTGAGAGGTGCTGAGCTCCTGACAGAGGCTCTGAAGGCTGGGAGCTCTGAGTCCCTTTGTAAATGAGCCTGTAGATAACCCAGCTCTGACACTTCTGCCCTCCCTCCTGTTTCATGCCCTCAGAGAGGTTGTGTGTCGTTGCTTTAGGATTTACTGCCTTCCCCAGGAGGTGGGAGTGGGTCTGGGAGAAGAGTTATGACTGCACAGAAGGTCTGGCTTCCCACTTCCCTGCTGCATGTCTTGGGGAAAAGTTGGGCTTAAGACTGCCAAAATACATCTAGATGTTACCACTTTTGTTTTTTATAAAGCTTGTGTTGACTCTTCAGCCTGTGTTGGAGGCAGGTGTGTTTGAGTTGTGTGTCCTTTGCAGTGATGTGGCAGGAGCAGGACAGGATTTCTTCTTAGATTCCTCCACTGGACCCACCATCCCTAGCCCAGGGTAAGGAAATCACTCTGGGTTTTGTTGGTTTTTTTCTACCTGTCCCCAAGGAAACAATAGAAATGCTGTGCCTTGAGTGTGCATCCATTGAGGGAAAATGGGATTTTAAAATAGTAATGAACTCTGGTTTTCCCTTAGTGCAGCAAACCAATGGTTCATTAGTGAAATACATTAATAATTCTCTTATGAACCCTGTTGGTAGGTGAATCTGCTTTAATTCCTTTGTATCAGCAAGAGCTGCAGGTATGGATGTCTTCGTTACATAAAATAAAAAAAAGGGAAGAAAGCAATGCTTGCAAATTGGTCTTTGTTTCCAAGGAAACAAATTTGACATGCTTGAGCTGTGTGAGATGCAAACACCGCTCGATTCAGCAGACATGCCTTGGGATTTTATGGTCTGAATATTATTTTTAAACTACCTCCAATTTCCAGGCAAGGCAGAGGATGGGAATAGAATTTGTTGGCAGGGTTTATCAATCTGTGCTTAATGAAGGCACTGGGCGGTGTCTGGGATTGCCCAGTGTGGCGTGGAGGGAATTGATCTTGAGCTGGGAACAGAGGGCCTGGATGAAGGTCCCTGGAAAGGGACAGCCTGGGGCCAAATGGTGACATCCTTCAGCAGGAGGAGAGGTCTGAGCGGAGCTCAGCACACTGAAGTAGTGTAGTTTATCCTGGGTCACTTTACCAAATGTTTTGTGCTCTAAAAATATTTTAGTAAAAAACAGCTCGCCAGCGCTTGGCGTGCCAGGCTGCCTGGCACTCCCGAGGCGGACGTGGGCCCAAAGAATTTGCTAAAAAGCTGTGGCTTGGTGTTGAGGACTGGGCTGAATTTATCAGAGAAGGGATGAGGGAACAACATCATGGGTTGTTTGTGTAGTGCATCTGGCACAGATGTGCTGGGGCCTGATGAAAATCTTGGCTTGAAGTTGGCTTGTGGCGTTGTACAGAGTGGCTGTAGCGTTGTTGTGATTCCCTTGGAAGTTTTGTTCAGGAAAAAAGCTGGTTTGGTGTTCAGCTGCCACCCTGGTGTTTCCTGAAATGCTGTGTTGATAAAGTCACTTGTTTTATTTTTGAATTTTCCTCCAACTCCAGCTCTGGAGCTGACAGTGCTCGTGTTCCACGGGAAGCGAACATCGCTCGGCAGAGCACACACAATTCACGGATTTCAACAGCCAGAGTTGGTTTTGGCCTGGGCCCAACAAGAGGAACAGGATATATATGTTCCAACTTTGTTGGGATCAAATAACCAATTTTTGCCCTGGCAAAGCTTTACTTTAGCACCAACTGTCTTTGCTTTCTGGGCTAGTTCAGTGAGCTGGAAGGGATCTGTAGGGGACATGCAAAGGATACATCCAGAAATACAAGTTTTTAAGGAATAGTCAAGTTCCATGTGCACATCATTCAGAGTATGCAGGGCTTTATTCCCCAGGTGTGCTCCAACACTGTGTGTCTTTCATATTTTGTTGTTTGAAAGACCTAGGAAGGATTTTTAAAAAAATCCTCTATTAATTCTTCATTGAAACAGTCCTACTGCATCGAGGGGACAAGGCAATGATGGAGGAATTTCAGGGCTGATGGGTGAAGAACAAACCTCTCTTAAAATTCAGCTCCTTAGGAAAGCATAGCATAAAGTGTGTTACATTGCAGTCTCTTTTCTTCTCTTTCATCCTGCTGTTTAACTTTCTGGCAAATGGAGTTAAAATAACCTTCAAGGAGTTCAAGGTAGACTGGGGCAGGTTTAGCTTTAAGATGGCTGGGAAGCACTATTTGCATTGCTAGCTAAAAGCCTTGCTTGAAGCCCATTGAGGGAAAAAAATAATATTAATGGCATTTCATGAAAATATTGTAATTTGTGGAAGGCCCAGAGTGACAAATTGGCTGGTCTGAATGTCACTGGAAAATGCTCCTTTTGCACAAGGCTTGCCTGAGACAGGATTTTCCTTGCTTTTGTTCTAAAACAAGATGCCTGCTGCCTAAAAATGCCTGTGATCCCTGCAGCAAGAGCTTTGCCTCCTTGACAAGAGGATGGGAAGAGGAAGGTTGGCCGGATCAGGATGAATCCTGCACCTTTTTTTCGCTTTTTTTTTTTT
>VWZV01008310.1:177274-221459 GCA_013397155.1 Irena cyanogastra
TTTTTGCTAATGACACTTCCTTATGCTTACATTTCATTAAAGCTCTGAAATGGCTGAAGATCAGCCTGTACTGAGCATGCTCCGGGGTGGAGGCTGCACCCATGGAGTGAGATGGATTTGTGGCTGGAGGAGGGATAGGCCTGGAGTCAGGACCTGGAGGGACCCGCAGCCGGGATGGAGGTAGGGCAAATCCATCGGTTCCTTGCCGTGCCCCTGGGCTGGGGCAGCCAGGAGACCGGATGGAGAGCAAACTGTTGGAATTGATTCAAAAGCAGCGCAGTTAAACCACTGACACGAGATGGCTTCAAACGCTTCCTGCGGATCCGCGGGGAGGGGTTTGGAATACTGACCTTTGCTGGCTGGCGGGCCTGCGTGGAGAAGGGACCTGTGCAATGTCAGGGTGGTGACATGAGGTGACAGCAGGCAGGGGCTGCAGCCAGGGCTGAGCCTTCATATTGGCAGGCACGTGATTGCGTCTCATCGTGGGCTCGGGCGCTAATTATTATTAATGGGGAGCCTCGCTGGGCTCAGACCTGCTCTGAGCGGTTTAAACCCAGACCTGTCTGGGATTGTGGGAGGGTGAAAGAATGTTAAACTCAAACTCCCCTCTTTCAGACTTATTTTTCATTCCAGTGATGGCAAACAAACCTTGCCACATCAGGTCCTCCAAAGTGGCATGGAGAGGAGGGAATATGCACATTTATTCCTTTGGCTGGGAGGTTTTTCTGTGCTTCTTGCAAGGGTTTAATGTGTTGGTGAGTGGGTTTGGGGGAAGGCAGCGTGAGTTGTGCTCGGTTGGGCTCTTGGATTTCACCCGTAGTTGCCAGCTTTTTACAAGGAATGTGTAAGCACCAGCAGGTATGTGCTGCATGAGCCGATTGACTCCAGTTGTTGTACAAGCACGCTGCGTGCTGAGGTGCCAATAAAACATTTACATTGGCTCTGGATGTTCGTGTTAGCGAGGTGTAGGGGAGCTCTGGGTTGGTGTGGAGCAGGGGGACGTCAGCTCTCTCTGACCTGTCCCCTCACACATGGGAGGACCCACCTGCGTTCTGGCCTGGCTCTAGGTACAGGTAAGGCGAGGGGTTTTGCTCTGTCAGCACTGTGAATCCTTGGGTGGTACAGAGTTACTGTATTAGACTTTCTGAGAGAAATCTCTGTGATCATGGGCTGTGTGCTGTAAGGTAGATCAGCTCTTCCTTCAGGGCACCTCTGACCACATTTCACAGCATGGTTCAAGGGGAGACTGGCATAGATTTGATTTTATTGCTGTGTCCCAGGTGATGAGCATTCTGCATGATGAGTCATTTCATTACCTAAAGTAACTTGCCTATTTATTGCCTGGTTCCATCTTTCCTGTGAACCCAACTCTTCCTCGGTGCTTTCTGGGCCTGTTTTGCTACATCAGCCCAGTGCTGAGCTGGTGACCAGCTTGCTTACTGGGCTGGCTTTTATGTTCCCTGCATAAAATCCTGCTGGAGCCCAGCTTGCTGGCCAGGCAGAACTTCTCCTACTCTTTAATGGTCACTGGCTTGTTTATGGCTGGATGAATGCACAAAGAGAAGCGTTTCTGTAAAACAAACAGCATTGTGACTGTACAGCGAGAGGGAAAAGGGGTTGATTTTCTTTGGCTCAGATGGGGGCTGCCTTTATGGCTTTGCAGAATTCACCCCTGTGGCTTTTCCTCCTTGTGTGACTCTGGCAGTGGAGGTGGTCTCAGCCCCAAGTTTTCATGTTGGGCCTGGTTCCCTTGATGAGGAAATCTGACTTAATCAGTTTCAGCTGCTGGAAACCCACTGGTGTGCTCATTCCTATTGTGCTGTGGGAAGGTGTAAGGTAGCCTTAAAGACCCACTGCCACCTTATGGCAGTTGCTGAGAAGCAGCGTCTGTGGAGCCAATTCCGTACACACATCATGCTCGCTCTATTTCTCTGCTCCTCTTAGCCAGGGATATTTGCATGGAGGCAGGAGCTTTGTTTTTACAGAGTTCGTCTGCTCCTTCTGTTCCTTGCAGAAATTTGATAAAGTCAGCAGGATGGCTGGGAGAGCCGTCAACAGGCGCTGTTCCATAGGAGCTCATGGTCTGGGGAGAGACACAAAGGCTTCGTGGAGCACTGATTCTCCTCCAGTGCCGAGCTTGCTTATTTTCATGTCAGTGCCTTAATCCTTAAAAAAAAATAGGTGTGAGGTCAAAGAACAGGGCCACGCTGAACACATGAGGCTTGTTGGCAGGATCTCCAGCGTTTGTTGCAGCAGGAGGAGGATGGAATGTGCACAGCCATTTTCCCAGCCTGCTGCTGGCAGGGCACTGCAGGATGGCTTTGCACTGACAAATGGGGCCACTGTCCCCAAATAAACCAATAAAATATTGGTCTGTGGAGCTGTGAGTGTGCTGGAAGCATGAGCCTGCTGTGCTGGGGTAGAGGATGCTGGATTTCGGACCCTTCTCCAGCAAGGATGTGTTTGTACTGCAGGAGCTCTTGATATGCCATAGCTGAAGGAAGGGGAGAAATGGTGGATTTAGAGCTCCAAAATAGAAGGAGCTGTGGTTACTGTAAGTTAAAGCTGAAGGAATTTAAAATTGGGAACTGTGAGGAATACAGTATGTACTAAATTACAGCTGTCTGGCCAATATGCTGCTAAATAAAGTTCTAGGATTGCCCTGTAAATGAAATATTCAACACATATTCTTATCAAAACATAGCACCATCTCCCAGAGAGCTCACATCTCAATTGCTGTCCAAGAGGATCTTTTTTCCTTTTTTTTCCTTTTTAGTGTGTATGATTTACTCAATGCAGCATCTCAGGGAACATTTCTTGTTTCCTATTAAGTAAAAACATTTTTCAACTCTGCTGGGGAAAAGGGGGGAGGAAGGGAGATGGCTTGGAAGCTTTAGGGACATAAAACCAGGTTTTGCAAGAGGGGGAAAGCTGTGATTCCAAAAGATGCAGTAATGACTGCCTGTTCTTTCAAAGCTGTTACCTGAGCCTGGAGGTGGGCATTTGAAGGGTGCTGGGGATAGCCAGTGTGCCCTGGGGCATTATGATTAAGAAATGTTGTATATAACAGTTGAAGAGCAGAAGGAACATTTGAATGGTGGAGCTTGTGGTGGAGCTGGAGAATGGTTTATAGCAGTGCAGAAACAATCAGTATTCCAGCAGAAATACTCAAAGTCCCTTCAGCTTTTGGGATTGCTTCTGAGGAGGCTGAAAGGGAGCATCAGATTTGATCAGCTGGAGGGTCTGCAAGAAGAGGAGCCTGATGGAAAAAAGGAAATAAGGAAAACCCTCTGTATTTTGCAGAGCTAAATATTGTTCTTCCTATAAAAAGAAAAACCTCCCTTTGCCTCCCACTTGGGCTTCCCCTGCAAGGGAGCTGTGAAAATGCTGGACTTAATGGTGTCATTAAACAAGAGCCCTGAGGAACCTGGTGTCCTTTGTGAAGGGAGGTGTTTGTGCTGCTCCCTTCCTCCTGAAAATGTGGGATTTCTGGAAGGGGTGTTTGAGCCTTCAATCAGAGAAGGGAGGCCAGAGAGCCGTGGAGTGAAAATACCTTGTAATCTGTGGGTCCTGGCAGGAATGTTTGGAAAGGGGGGTGTGGGGTGTGCTGGGAAGGCTGCTGGAGGGCATTTGGGTTAAATAAAGGGCACAGCTTCTCGGGGCATGGGCCTGTTCTCATCCTCCAGCAGCAGCAAAACCTCTTCCACAGCCAGCCTGGAAAAAGGACTGTGACTGCTGGTGTGCAGCACCTGACCCCTGCCAAGGGGGGACAGGGGGGTGCTGGGCAGGAGGCACCTCTCCCACTGCCAGTGGCTGTGCCCTGGAAGCTTCTTGCTCCTTTTGGATGACATTGATGTAAGGTTTCACTGAGTGACAGCCAGGCATCACCCGTGGCAGAGATGCTGCTTCGGTGCCGATCGATCGCTTTACTCGAGTTGGGTGTTGAAGCATCTGCAGTGCCCTGATGAGCTCTGCTTCTTCCTTTTTGTTTCTAAACAGTGTTCAGTGCTTTCAAGGATGGCCACGAGATGTGAAAAGCGTCTCTGGTAGCATCTGCTCTCAGTGTATATTTAACCTCAGCAGTGAAAACATGTCTGGTGTGGAGATGCAGTGGGGAGGCTGCGGCTGTGCCGCTGTTCTCCAGCCTTATTTTATCTCAGAAAGGGAATGTTGACTGTGGTGGATCATTGACACTGCCTTTGTTAATATCTTCGTTTCTATTTCTGGGCTTTTAATGAAAGCTTGGTAATTTCATGCTGCAAGGAAGGGCAGCACATCAACTGTTTTAAAGCCATCTTTGGTTTGAAGTACAGTAATCTTTTGATGCGGTGGATAATGCAACTTCTGTCTGCATAGCTGGGGTTTGTTGCTTTTGTTTGGGGATTTTTGAATTTGTCTTTAAATGAGTTACCTCTACACCTCTCAGCGACTGAGAGAAAGGCCAGGAAAATCTCATTTTGTGTATATTAAAACTTAAGATTCACATCAAATGAAAACCCGGTGGGTGAAAGAGCGATCCTTTCTTTATGCTGTCACCTCAAATACTCCTTGCCTATGAATTTCAATCATCTCGATTTAGCCTTGTGTGTTTTAACTGTTTAGTAGTGAAACTTCTCCAGAGTGTGGAGAGGAAAAAAACATCCTCATAGCTGAGGGAGATCCCTAGCAGCTCTTTGCTGCTTTAATTATTGCAGCTCTGCAAATGTGCCTGGCCACGCTGGTGAGAGAGCTGCTGGGGCTGGAGGAAACATGGCTTGTGGATGTTTCCAGCCTGGCAGAGCCGGCCGTGGCTGTTGTGCTGTGCTGAGGCCTGGACCCGCCTGGTGCTGGGGCAGGGCAAACATCATCCCCTCATCCCCAGGCTCCTCCAAACCTCCCTACAGATTTGGACAGCTTTTTCCTCCCTACAGTGCAGGCTGCTCCCTGCCCTCCCCAGCTCACTGTCACACATTGCACTCCACTCATCTTCACTGTAGTTTCTTCTCTTAAAGAGAACTCTCTCTTAAGGAGGACGACGCTCTCTGGTGCTCTCCTCTTTCGGAAAGCTGTTTTTCCTTTGGCCAAGAGCACACGGGTGGTGCCACGGGGCCATGTCGAGTTTCCTCTTCCTTCTGGCCTCTTCCCCGAGGTTGCCGGCCGCCCTCCCCCTGCTCGGGGGAGGTTCTCCAGCCTGACACCCGGCTCCAGCAGCCTCCTGCTCCTGCCTCCGATAAATGCCAGTCTTCCTTGAATCCCTTCCAGCCGAGCTCTGCTTACAGATGTTCCTGCGAGCTGCTCTGGCAGTTTTACTGGGAGCCTGAGCAGATATGAAGGTTGCCAAGAGTTTATGCTTAATTGTGAAGTGGAACAGAGACAAACTACTTTTATTTTGAAGCTAAAATTGCTTTGGTTATCTTGCTGGCTGGGGCCAGAAGTATTGTAGGGTTTGACATAGGCTGAGCTTAGAGCTCCTGCACCTCGTAGTGAACTATCCCTTCATTAGGGTGAGGATGAGGATGGATCCATGAGGATGTCCCTTCATTCCATTCCCCCCTGCTTTTCCATGACTGTGTTTGTGATACCCTGTCAAAGTCAGTTGTACCAGATCAAGTTATTAATCCCCAAAGTGAAAATTATCTCCTCTTCAGATCAGCAGTTCGGATCTCGAAGACACTGCCTTGGACACTGCTCACTGCATCAGTTTAACCCATGTGCCTTCATCCCAGCTCTCAGAGGTCGAGGACTTCGTTAAGCACAACAAAATCAGCCCGGGGACATCCCCAAGCCACTCACATCCCTCCCTGTCCCTCCTGCCTCTCCTTTTCCCACGGGCAAGTGCTACTCTTGAAGGCCACGAGACAGCACTCTGGTTTAAAAAGCTTTCTCTTTTTTTCAGGCGAGTGATCAGTTTTGAGGCCTGGCGCCCTGTCAGAAAGTTGACAGATGATCTGCATTACCGGTGCGTCCCCGGGATGCCCGGGATAATCGCGCTCCAATGGACGCCCTGGAGCCGGCAGGTTCTCTGTGAAATGGCTGCAGTGGAGGGAGCAGTGAAATGGGCTCTTCTGGGCATGCTCACTCTGTAGAGGGAGCTTTATCACATGAGCAGAAACTGAATCACTGCTCATGAGGATCTGGAATATGCAACTCTTGGAGTCTTCACCAGAAGAAGACAACAGCTGCCCGCAGGTACCGCAGGGTCTGTCCACTCCCGTGCCTGGCGAGGCCCTGGCAGGGCAGGCTGCGTCCTGCCGGGGAAGGAGAAGCCTTGGAGAGGAGGAGCAGAGGCCGGGGAAGCATGGCCGGGGTTGTTTGCTCATTTGTTTGGATATTCCTGTGCGTGGGTGCCCGTGCGGGCGGGCTGGGCTGGCCTGTCCTGCTGGGATGGCCTGTCCTGCTGGGATGGCCCGTCCTGCTGGGATGGGTGGCCATGGGCTCGCAGGCCCCGGCGCCCGGCATCGCCTCCGGCAAACCTCGGGCTTTGTTTCCTCGTGCCTTTCGTTTGTCTCCTGGGGTGGGGAGGCTCACTTGGGGTTGGTTTGGTTTGGGGTTTTTTTTTTTTTTTTTTGGTGTTTTTAGGATTTGCTTGTGCTCTTTAAATGTGAAGTTTCTGGAAAATTCTGCAAGGAGCCCTGCCTGCCTGTAGCTCTTAGAAGAAAAAGGCACAAAGCCTGGGGTGCCCGAGCTGCTTGAAGACTGAACTTCTAAAGGAGAGGAGAGGGCCTGTGGCCACATGGCACCTCCTCACTGGGTCTCTTTTGACAGCCTCTGCCTGTGGCTCACTTGAGTGGAGGCCAGAGCCAACAGTATTTTACCAGGAAGAAACAATCCTTTTTATTTTGGGGTGACTTCCTCCCCTCTCTCTTCTTCTTTTTTTTTTTTTTTTTCATAGTAGCAATTCAAGGAAACATCTGATTAAAAGGAAACATCCCTGGTTGATTTCACGGCAGGAGGTCCATGCCTGCAACATATTTTAAAACTCAGCCCCCTGGTTCTGCCCTTGGAATTTTTTTTTTCCTCTGTGATTTGTGTTACATCCAAGAACTCTGCTGGCTGCCACAGACCTCGGTGAGATTTGGGATGGAGAGAGAAGATCCCAGGGCCCTGGAAGGCATGAACACCCCTGCAGAACTCTGGCCTGAGCTTGCTGTGCTCCGGGGAGACCCTCAAAGCTGCAATGCAGACACAATATTGAATTTTCAATCAAGGAGCAAGATGTGAAGATGGCATTTAAAAGATTAGGGAGCTTACACAGGACAATCTGTGGTACCTAATCTAAATATCTATCGTGTCTCCACTGGACTATAAATGTGCTCATTGTTCATCATCCAGAAGAAAAGGGAAAGGCATCAGAAGTCACGAGGAGAGAGCTGAGATAGCTGAGATTTCTCTTTAACAGTGAAGAGCTGAGGCCTTGATATGCTGCCTGAGCAGCTCCACCCAGGGAGAAAATGGGCTTTAGGCTTGATGAAGGCTGAGGAGACAACTAAAAACCTGCTGAGGTGTGGGAGGTGTGCTGCTGTGTGGTGGTGACCACGGTGACACCGGTGTGGCACCGGCTGAGAGCGCCCAACGCTCTGTCCCTGCTGGCTGGGGCCCTTTGGAAGCGTCTGCAGAGATGCAGAAAAGCCTGACCTACTTTGGAGGGGAGAGAGCTGCCGAGGTCTGGGCTTGGCACTGCTTCTCAGCAAGGGTTAAGAGCCCAAAGCGGGGCCTTTGGGTCTTGGTTTTGTTGTGTTTCATGTATTTAACTGACTGTGCAGTGCCAGCACAAGCTCTTGCCCTCATCCCAGAACATGTTTGGGTAGAACTAGGCTCTGTGGCACACATGGGGCATATTCCTGCAGCTCAGCCTCTGTGAGACCAGTCCTGGGCAGGGGGTAGAGGCAGCTCCATGACCTGGCTCCCCGGAGCTCTCCCATGTGATGCCATCTCCTAAGGAAAGAGGATTGTGTGCACCTCATGCAATGGCACCGAGTTGTTTTATTCAGGTAAACAAGGAGTTTTAAGGAACTTCACTCTCCTGGCCAGCTGGTTTGGGGGAGGGCTGGCTTGATTCCTGCTGCTCCTCTTTGTTTTCCTTTTGCTGCTTTTCCCTGAAGTTTTTCCTTCTCGCCTTCCTGCTCCTGGAGCTGAGAGTGGTCGAGGAATGGCCGCAGCAGGAGAGTTACCGTGTGGTGGGGTCAGCCCAGAGGCTCAGGGCACTGATGGCGTGTGCTCCCTGCTTGCAAGCCTTGGAGGACCATATGTTCCTGCAGTGACATGGAATGTCAGTGATTTGGAAACGAATTCCTGAGTTTATAATCCTCAACTCCCATTTTCAGCCAGTTATTTTTTCTGACTCCTCCGAATTCAGCGTTTTGACACCAACTCCTCTTTGCAGACCCTTATGGCCTCTCATGTTTCCAGTGGGGTTTGTCCCTCTTGTGCCCCTTGGTCTCTGGGGTAGAGGATACGTGTCTGTCTTTGCTGTAGGGTGGTGTTGGTCCTGGAGGGGGGCAGAGGAGGAGGGCAGCCTGCCAGGATTTACAGTAGTCAGGAAAGCAGCAGGAGCGAAGCTCTCAAACTGTACAAGCTAATTGGAAAGCATTCATTAGAAAAAAGAAAAGGAAAATATGGAAGGGGAGAAAATGTTGAGCAAGCTTTTAAAATAATATCCTGGACTCCAACACAACAACTTGCATCCTCCAAACCAGGTGATTTATTTATGTTTTTCCTTCAGTCCCCATCACGAGGGGGAAGGAGGGTCAGGGCAGTGGGGGTTAAGAAAGACCGTGCAAGTGTCCTCCCTGCAACACTGCCATACTGTGCCTGAGCAGCACAGTGGCTCTTGCAAAGGAAGCTTTTCACAACTTGTCCTTGTTCCAAGGATGAGGAAACCTCCAGCTCTTCTGGCATTTTCTCTCTGTCATAAGTCAGAGCTGCTTTCACCTGTGAAGTATGATCAACAGAGACAGGGAGAGGGCTGGAATGGAGCGGGTCTCTGAGCAACCTTGCAAGGCTTTTCATGGAGTTCTTGGTGTTAAATGAAGAACATTTCCCCTCCTCCTCTCCTCGTTTTCCTGTGTGCCTGCAAAAATACTCTGGTTTGCATTTAAAGGAGAAAACTGTATGTGCTGGGACTAAGCCAACTTGTTTATTTAAGGGAAATACCATATTTCCAGCCCCTTCTCTCACAGAGGAAGGCTCAGCAGAGGATGGCAGACTGGGCTGGGGCTTATATTTTTAGGTGACATCGAAGCACAGTTGTGATTCGAAGAAGCTAAAAATCATGGCTGGCATTTTGCATCGAGCCCTGCGAGTTCCTCCTCCCCACAGCTCCCACAGGGGTTAACCTCTCCCTCCAAAGCAGGTGGATTTTCACCTAAATCAAGGAGCAAAAAAGGAGAAAAAAGAAACAAAAACCATCAGAAAAAACAACAAACCCATCACCATCACCCCCCAGGCTTCTACTTTTCCATGCTTTCGCAGTTTGCCTGCCCCCAGGGGGGTGTTTGTAGCGGGGGCCGGGGCACTGGGCAGGGACACGGGCCCTGTGTCCCTGTCAAAAGATGGCAGGTCCGTGTGTCCGTAAACAATGCGGTTATGAAATGGCAGCGCGGCCGCGCTGAGCATGCTCGGGAGCTGCCTGTAGGGGGAGGCGAGCCAGAAAGATGATCTAATTCCGTGCAATTCTTGGGATTGAAGGAAAAGACCAGGCTCCACTCTTAATGACAGAGCAGAAAAACCAGGCCCCACGCCGGGGACGAAGCCCGTAGGCCATGGAGGAGAGGGTGTGAGGATCTCCCACCTCCAGGACTTCGGGTGCTGGGCAGCGCTGTGTCGCTTTCTCGCCCTCCAGCAGAGTAAGGCCTTGGTGAGGTTTTGCTGTAGTTATTAGAGGGACAGGCCCGAGGGTGCAAGTTTTATGATTATGATTATTTTCATTATTATTTTGTCTTTTTTTCCCCCCCTTCTCCCCGTCCGCTTTCCTGGCTCACGGGCACCGCTGTCTCGCTGCTTGGCCGCTCGATGGCCGGAGGTGGCCCAGGTGGAGGTGGTGTGGGCAGCTCAGCCAGGTCCTCGTGGTCCCATGGGAACCCACAGGGGGCTTTCCCTCCTCTGCTGCCCCATCTGCCCTTTGGTTGGGCACCATGAGGATGGGCAGGGGGACAGGGACCTGCTCCGCTGGCTGCGGTGCTTTGGGGTGGGAGGAAGAGGAGTGTGGAGGCTGAAGAGGCACCTGAGCCCCGTTGATGGGGGTGAGCTGCCTCCCAGCTCCCCTGCCCTGGACTGCTGGAATCTGTTTGCTCCAGGCTCCTCTTGGTGCTCTGGTTTTGTCCTGGCTCAGCCAGTTCCTGGGGACTGAGTGTTTCTGAAATGGCTGGTTTGCTTTTGCTAGAGATAGTGATGAATCTTGGTCTCCATTTTAGGGTTTTCTTCCCCTCCTCCCCTCCCGGGGGCTAGGAGAAGGCAGGCAGCAGCTGGACTCCTTGCTACCCTCAGCCCGTGGAAGGAGGGGACGCCTTTGTCTGCTCTGGATTTACATTTGCCTGCACACACAAGTTGCACTGGCTTTAACTCTACTGGGATGCAGCTAGATGGGCCTGGAAGCAGTGAGGAAGTGTAAATCGATCTCCCCTTTCCAAGAGGGCACAGACCCCCCTTGCCTGAAGCCTGCACGCCGTCGTGGAATGCCTTGTCTTGGGAGAAGTCACTTTAAGTCCTGTTGTGTTTCATGCACGTGTCTCCATGTTCCCAGCTGTTGCATGCAGGGACTTGCACCTCTTTCCGTGCTTCCCCCCTTCTCGGGGAGTCGACGTGTGCGGCTGGAATAGGAGAGAGGACATGGGGGTCGAGAAGGAAATGTTTCTTTTCTATGGAGAATAGTCTGGATGAAAGGATTTCGGGAGACAAAAGAATTGCAAAGAATTTGATTTGAGAGCAAACTTCAGGCTGAGGGCAGTGCTTGTCGTGAGCTGCAGATAAAATTCCATGTTCACATGATTGCATGAGGCTTATAAGGAAGTGGCCTTAGCCTGAAAAAAAGGAGCTTTGAGACTGGTGACTGCTTTGTAGGCCAGGTATGCTGGTGGTTGTGTTTCCTTCCTTCTCCAGATCAAATGCTTCTGTTGTTTCTAATGACAGGCCCGTGGTCAGCGTCCCCACGAGCCTTGAGCCCAGGCCTTGCCCAAGCACAGTGCTGAGATCTGAAATGAGCAGCCTCTCCTTGCCTACAAAAGAAACATTCTTTCTACAAACATTCTCTTAATCATTACTTCTTATATAATTAACTACAAAATGTTTGTCTTCTCTTCAAGGCAAAGGTTATTATGAGCAGGCTGGTTTGGGTTGTGTTATTTCAATTTAATTTTTTAGGAGAAGAAGGGAAAAAATGAGTGAATTAGAATCTGCTGCTGCTGGGGTTGCATCATTTGTTGAGAGATTTGCCTCTGCCTTGCTCCGGCGTTGCTGCAGCCCTCGTTTTCCTGGCTGGTGGGAGCTTTCCCTGGGGCTGTGTCCTGAGTGGGGTCTGGTGTCACTTCGGAGGGGTTGGTGACCAGCTGGAGGCTGGATCCAGGCAGGATCAGTGCTGTCCATCCCGCAGAGGTGTTGGTGCATCCACTGCCCTGGATGGGAACAGGCACTTGGAGGGGTCTCCTGCTCCCAGCCCTCTTCCAGATGGACCTGCTGTGTGTGCACGGCTCTGCTCACAGGAACGCTGCTGCCGAGCCTCAGGTTCCCAGACCGTTGATTTTTAAGACATAAAAAAAAAAAAGAAAAAGAAAAAAAAAAGAAAAAAAGACCCTGGTGAAGGTAGACATCTTGGCACCTCAGCCTGCGCTCCTTCCCGGGCTGCCGGGAGAGCAGAGAGCTCGGGCTCATGATGTAACTCTGCTCCCTTGGGCTCGGTAAGCTGCAATATGTTGGAGTTTTGCTGTGCATGTGTTGTCTTTGCCTATAAAACCTGTTTGGACCTTTGTGAAGGGCACCCGGATGGCTGATGAAAATGCCAAGGAGAAGGAGGCTGCGAAAGCCCTTTCTGTGTTTCCCAGCTTTGTTCTTTTTCTCTTCTTTCTTTTCCATTTTTTCTTTTTTTGGTGGGCTTTTTTTTTGCTTTTTGGGTTTTCTTTTTTGTTTTAAAGGCACCACTGTAGTTTGTAGTCATCATCTGTTTGGAAATGCTGCAGAGCCTTTCCTTGGCTGGTCTGACCTGTCTTCCATCCCCTCCAAAGACCTCATGGAGGAGAGGAAGCTTGTTTTCTTGTAAACAGAGGCAGAGAGGAAAAAACTAAACCAGCAGTAGCCCCTCTGCTTGGCTCCTCATGGCTCTTAAAGCCCTTTCAAAGACCCAATCAGTCTTTCTTCAGATGCACGAATTTTTTCTACCCTTTGAAACCTAAAAATTAAGGGTTGGGGGCAAGAATGCTTCGTGGCTGGTTGTGTGTGCTCTTTATGGAGGTTCTCCAGCCACGGATGGTTAATAATCAGTCTGGGGTGGGCGAGGGAATGGAGGCAGACGGCTGCGGGAAAGGGGGAAAGGAGGAAAAAAATAAATGGAGCGAGTGAGACTTTTATTGTGAAGCAGCGTGTGCTTGGCAGTTGGCTTTGTTGGGACTGCTGCAAGAGCAGACATTTCTCGGCGGGGAGGGTGGGTATAGGATTTCCCTGCCAATCGGGAGCGGACGGATGGGGCATGGGGAGGGTGAGCAGAAAGGGAAGTTTGCTCTGGATTTAAGGGAGGGGAGGGCGAAATAACCCAACACACACGCACACACACACACACACACGCACACACACAAAAGCTGGAGGTATTGACACTTGGGGGGAAGTTGGTGCTAAGTTGGCTGGGTGGAGCTGGGTGGGAATGAATGGTGCTGGGTGCCCCATGGGTGCCCCTCGGTGCTGGGCACCGATGGAGCAAGGACGGGAGAGTGCTGGCCTGGGGGGATGAGGCTTCGAGCGCTTTGCAGGGGTTTCCTGTAGCTTCCTTCTGATCAAAATGCTTCAAAATTCACAGTTGGCTTTTTATTTTAATTTTATTTTTAATTCTTCTTTTGTTGTCTACCTTGATGCCGAGTTTTTGTTGGGAAGTTGTAACATTGTGGCCCCTGCTAGTGAGGGGTTTGTCTCTGAGGTAGGAACCAGGAGAGCCTGGGAGATGCCACCTCAGCCAGCCTTGCCTTGGCACCCAGCTTTTGTACTCTCAAAGGACAAAAGTGATGGTTTCTGTCTTGGAGTTGGGAATTCTGCTCTGAGAGCTGGGCAGGCAGCTCTGGGCTGCTGGTGACCGCAGCGAGCAGGGAGGGTGGTCAAGGTCTCATTGACTCCAGGGTTCCTGCAGTGGCTTTTCTTTATGGGTGAGCAGCAGCTACACCTCTGTGGAAGGGAGAGTGGGCAGTGTGTGGAGTGAGGGTACTGCTTAGAAAATACAGAAAAACTTACGGTCAGATGGTGAAGAATGGCCCCTGGAAATCCTGGGGCTTCTTGTATGAGTCAGTGGAGTAGCAGGAATATCAAGACCTCTCCTTGTTGCAACAAAGGTTGGGAAAACAAACTGGTCCCTGTTAGACTGACTGAGGCTCTTTATTTGCTGCTGGTGCCTGTGGCGAGGGCCTGGGTGCCCCTGGCTGTGGTGGGAGCCAGGGGTGCCCTCGAGCACGCTGAGCTCTCTTTGCTCAAGTCTTGCAGCAGGATAATCCATGACAAAAACTGAGGTTATTCCCAGTTTACAAGAGCTCTGACTAGAGGAGAGGTAGGGTTTACAAGCTCGTGTTTGCAGCAAGGATATGAATTACTGGCTCAGCAAATTAATAAATGAAACAGCTGCTCTATGTTCAGAGTTTGGGCTGTGTTTTATGATCATTTCTCAATGGAAGCTGCTGGCCAGTGTCTGCTGAGGGTAGGTTCTGTGTCAGGCTGGGCTGAGCTGAGCTTTCCAATGCTCACAGCAGCTTTTTGGTCTGTGACTGGAGACCTGAAGGTGCCGTGCTCAGAGCACAAGTTCCTGGTGCTGAGAGCACTGCAATGTGGCTGGGTTTGTGTCTGATTGTGCTCAGGGCAGGCTGGGGACAGGCAGGGACAGGCAGCCACCCACAGCCTCTGTCTTGTGCTGCAGGAACCATCCTTGAAGTACTCTTAGGTCCGGGCCTGGCAGGTGGTGGAGGCTTTCCCAGGAATCTGTCTCCCTCCTTCCCTTGGTGTGTGTCTCTGCCATGGTGGTTTTGGGCACAGAACAGGGCGATCTTGCAGGGATCTGGGGCTGGATGAGCCCTGCATGGGGCTGGGGGCTGCTCTGCAGCACCTGCCAGCACAGGGCATTGCACTGAGTTCACCAGTCTGGCAGGGTGGCTGGTGACAGCCACAGCAGCACCAAAGCCCATGTCCCCTGCCAGCTCTGGACAATCCCACACAGGCATGGGCGAGCTGCTGGGAAGGACTGGGAGCTGCCACACCAGGCTCCGTACTGTCTCATCCCCCTCACTTGCTCTAAGGGAGGTGGGCAGGTTGTTTTTCTTTCTTTATCACCCAGTGTGCTTTAAACCCTGTGATTTGCATGGCTGCAGGCACCATCTGCTCCCCGTGCTGGCCTACAACAGTTGGCTTGACCTGGGTTTATTCTTGTGCCGTGGCGCCGGCAGCGCGCTGAACCCGGCACCGACCTCCGGCTCTGCAGGGCACTCCCCATCTCTGCCTCCACACCAGTTCTCTCCTTTGCTGTGGCAAAGACCCCTTCTAGCTCATTTTTTAAAATACCATTTTCCTTCTGGTTTATTTTGGTAGTTGTGTTTTTTTCTGATTTTTTTTGGGGTTTTTTTTGTTTGGTCTTGCTGCTTCAAAATAGAGAATGAGAAGGTATTAAGGCTGCAAACTTGAGCTAACAACGTGATGCCAGGCATGTGAAAGGCAGAGGAGATGAGCAGGTGTTCCCTTTTTACATATTTTTTTTTTAAGAAGAGGAGGAAAAAGAAAAATTTCTTTCTATAGAATTAAAAATAGAGCTCATTAACTTTAATAAACATGGATGTTATGAATGAGGAGGTAGCTGTGGCTGACTGATGGTTTGCATTTTTAGATGTTCATTTGAATGAGCTACGAAAAAAACCCAACCAAGCCACGAAAAGCACATGGGCTGGAATTGTTGGTAAATGAGGTCGTAGTGAGAAGTCTGATAGATATTCCTCCCCCACCCAAAGCCTAAGAAGTTTTGGGGGAGTCAGAGTCACCTCCTGGAGATGCCTTTCATGCTGACGGACTCAGCTGGATTCCCAGGCACGTTGCATTGGGAAAATCTGTCTGGCTGCATCCAGCCCAGAGCTGGGAGGTGCCAGCCCTGGGCACAGCCTGGAGCCCCTGTGCTCCTTGGGCTGTCAGCTGGGGCCAGCCTTGCCGTGTTTTATCTGTGACCTGTGCCTTGGTGGCAGCTTCCTGGCAGCCTTTATTTTGCAAAGGGAGGTTTGGCTGTGCTGTAAACAGGATGTATCCATGATTGTCTCGTCTTTTGAATGCACCGTGTGTCTGAACACTGAGCTCAACCCTGATATTTCTGTTTTTTCTTCTCCCCCACCATAGCGAGCAGTGCTGAGTAAGGGGGAGCCAAGGAAGGACGGCTGCATGAAGACTGAGCTGCTGAAAGACATCACCAACAACAAAGAGGAAGGTGAGCACCTGCCCTGGTTGAGGGTCAGAGCTGGCTCGTGTGGTGGGCACGTGGTGGGGACAAAACTGGGGGCTTGGAGATGTGCTCAGTGCCCCCAGCACCTCAGGTGTGCTCCCACAAACACAGGCTCCCTTCTCCTGGTTTTATTCTCAGCAGGGCTCTTCCACTGGAGATGCAGATTTGCTGTTCAGTCCATCCCTCACTGCTCCCCTGAAGAAGGAGATCTAATTTTCACTTCTGCTTTGGTGTGAAGTGCACAGGAGTTACTTTGAACTTCCTGTGTGTGGCTGGTTTTAGCTGAACTCTGATCCCTCCCCACACTGACCTTTTCCTTGCTCTAGGAATGTTGACTTTCTGTTTTGCTGTGAGTTTCTCTGTTGCTGCAGAGCAGCCCCAATGGCTGCAGGGTGTCTGGAGGAGTCAGTCACCCCACACCTCGTGGCTCCTGTGTGAGTTCTGCAGCTTTTACTGTGCAGGATGGAGCACAGGTTCAATTGACAAAATCCTTTCCTGCAGGGTTGTCTGTGAGTTACATGCACACAAATCTAAGGGCTTAATAAATGTGTCAGTGGGATTAGGGAAAAAACCCCACCACCCTTTATCTTTCCCCCAACTCCCTCCTTTCTTTCAATTTTTTATTATCCCTGGACTAGTTACTTCTCATAGCTCTTCAGGGATTTGGTGTATTTTTGTTCTCCTTTCCATAATAGAGCATTATGAAAGCACTGAACTGGCCCCATCGAAATCCCTACTCTTATCTAGAAGCAAAATTTTGGGCTTAATTCAGTTGTGTGTGAGTACAGCATTGCTTTTTCTTTCTTTTCTGTCCAGCATAATGTTTTGTCAAGCTGCTCTAGTTAGAAAGTAAAGCTCAGAAGAGGCAGAAATACTGAATGCTGTGTCAGGTGCTTGGATATTAACTGGGAGCACAGGAATCCTGCTGCCAGCAGTGGTGGCATAGGGACCTCTGGTCTGGGCAGAGCAGAGACAAAATCTGAGGTGTCAAGAGGTGCTAGTGCGAGGTTGTGTTGCTCTGGGGGAAACTCACTTTGATCCCTTGCCTTTCTTAGCTCAGGATTATAAAGCTTGTTTGTGTAGCTCTTGGTTGATCTTAAGGTGTCAAGAACCTGTGAAGGTAAAAGATGCAAAAGGAGGGTGGGAAGAGACATTTCTGTGCCTCTTGACTGATTCTGACTTGGAGCAAATGCTGTGTCAGAAGGAAGCTGAGAGCCCTCCCTGTGCAGGGACAGTCTTGAGGCTTCACAAGGTGCTGAAATTCCAACCACTCCAGTCTATTGTCCAGCTCTATTCCCAGGGAAAGGAGGCTCTTAAATGTGAGTCTCTGTTCTTCTGGAATGTTCAGAACGTGTCCTTGCCTCCCCAGGCACAGCAGGAGTGTCACAGACTATGATGTGTGTGGTGCTGTGCTGTGCTGTTCCTGCTGCCCCTGGCTCCCCAGCTGGGATCCTGGGAGGATCATCACCACCAGAACATTGGTTCACAGCCCAAAAGCCTGTTAATAACAGTGTTTAGTGCTGGCACAGAATTCACATTTTTGACTGTTGCATGAACATGAAATCATTCCAGCAGGCTTGCAGGATGGCATGGGATAGTTTCTTTGAGCCCAGTTTCCTGCCTCGGGGTTGGAGCAGGGATGTGTGGACTGGAAAAGCACCCTGAAGTCGCAGCTTCCTCTGTTCAGGTTCTCTTGAACAGTCATTTCCCTTTGGTGAGGAGGATGCTGCTGTTGGATATCTTTGTCAGTGGCACAGACTGGCTGGGTTTGGGCTGCTAAGGCTGTGTTTGATGGGAGCCGTGGCCTGCAGGGTGTGACTGAACCTGCTCTGGATTGTGTTTCCTTTGGGAGAACCCCCCTGGCAGGTAACCTGTCAATGTTAAACCTGGCACCTAAACTTCCAGAGGCTTGAAGCTGCAGATCCAAAGGCTGACTAAAGGTGCTGTTTTGGACTAAAAGCTTACTGTGAATTGCTCTGTTTCCCCTCTCTTTTCACTCCCTCCTGACTCAGAAAGGTGCTGATGCTGAGGGCAGGTCAGGTCCCTGTTGGAATTGTGTTAGCACATCCCATAGCTCCACTGCTGCTTCTGAATGGCCTTGCACCAGTTCTACCTCTGTACAAACTTGAGCTTTGCCTGAGCCCAAGACAAGGCAGGAAATTCAGGTAGTTTGAAGCCTTGGGTGATATTTAGGGGTCTGACCCCAAACAAGGCCTGTCAGCTGCAGTGGTGCCTGTGAGCACTGCCTGCCTCCAGCACTGATGAACATCATCCTGTTGGAGATCTCCATGAAGATCTCCTGCAGGGAAAGCTCCTGCTCTGGTGGGGCAGTGGCTGAGCTGTCCCAGTTCATAATCACAGAATCACAGACTGGTCTGGGCTGGAAGACACCTCAAAGCTCATCTCATTCCACCCCCTGCCACAGAACAGGCTGCTCCAAGCCCCATCCATCCTGGCCCTCATTGATGTGCTGCCTTGAGGCAGTGGACCTTTCCTGGTGGTCCTCAGCCTTCATTTGGGGTATCTCAGCACTGGGGGTGGGTTGTTGGTGTTTGGGATGGGGTGGGTGCTCTCAGGGAACATCCTGAGGGTAGGAGGCCCTTGGGTGGGCAGTTGTGGTGTTCTGTTCTCTGTTCCTCAACAGGGAGGTGTTGCAGAAATGCCCTGTGGTTCCCACCTGGGCTGTCCTCTTCTGCCTTCATCCTGATAAAGAGAAATAATTGAACTCTAAATGTAACATCTATTTCTAGGAACAAGCTCTTTGCATGTTCCAGAACTTTCATTTCCAGTTCTAGGGGTGAGTCCCAGCCTGTGGAAGTTGTTCACTAGGTTCAGTGTCCCTGTCTGTGTAAAATTGCTCAACATAGATAGAAAAAAGCTATGGATGAAGCTGTTTTGTGGTCCATGGGAAATGTTCCAGTTCAGTTTTACATGTGGGTGTGAGCTTAGGTCCATACTTCCCTTTGACAGGGTGGGGAAGGGGGCAGGGAGATGGGAGATGAGTGGAAAAAAGCTTTTATTAGACCATATTGTCTTCCGTCTGACTCAGAGAGAAACTATTAAAAAGTGGTTTCTTTGCAAGAATTGCAAGTGAATTCAGCTCTCCTCGTGTGCTTCACTCCCAGCTCTGCGTCTCCCTTGACCTTTCAAGGCAAACCACTCCTTTTCTGATTCCCCAAGCCCAGGGGTGGAAAGTTCCAGTAAAGCAGCAGCACAAAGGAGCAGGAATGAGTGTTGGGAATGAAATTCTCCATTTGCTCCAGTGTTTCTGAGCCTTCACCCGAGGCAACTGCTTTACAAGAGCCTCAATGCTGGAGCCTAGTTTTGGGTGAGACCTGCACAGTCGCTGCTCTCAGATAAACTCCAGCCTGCTTTGAGAGACTGTCAGGGGTTTAAACTCCTGGAGGGGCCTTTTTTTTTCCGTTTTCTCCCTCTTATTGCAGGTAGGAAGCTGTTGTGAGCACAAGAAGTGCTGCTCTCCACTGAGCAGCTGCAGCCTTTGCATTCCCAGGTGCGGGGATGGCAGCTTGAAAGGAGGGAAGGACTAATCTTCTCTGCTCAGGTACTTGGCACTGGGATCCCCTGCTGAGGCTGCCAGCAGGAGGCCAGGCAGAACAAAGTGATGATTTTACATGTTCATCCAGCTGTGCACCAAGCACTGCCTGGCTTTGGGACCCTGCTGCAGGGAGGATGTGCCTGTGGCAGCCCTGGAGCAGGAGCGTCCCTTGGACACAGCTGGGCTGTGACACCACGGCCCCATCCCATGGCAAAGGGGTGAATGAATTTCATGGAGGCTGCTCTGAGTCATTAAACTGTTGAGCCAGTTTAACTGTTAATGTTCAAACTGTGTCCTGGGGGCCAAGGGAATGCTGGAGGGTATTTTGGTGTGGCCAGCAGGTCAGGGGAGATGATCCTTCCCTTCTATTCAACCACATCTGGAGGTTTTGGTTCAGTTCTGGTCTTCACAGCTCAAGAAAGACAAGGAGCTGCTGGAGAGGGTCCAAAGATGATGAGGGATCTGGAGCATCTTTCATATGAGGGGAGACTGCAGGAGGGTGACTGCTGGGTCTGGTTAGTCTGAAACAGAGAAGTCTCAGAGGAGATCTGATTAGTGCACATAGATATCTCCAAGGTGTGTCAGAGGATGGTGCCAGACTCTGTTCAGTGGTGCCAGTGACAGGACAGAGAGCAATGGCCATAAACTAAACCACAAGAAGTTCTACCTCAGCAT
Source organism: Irena cyanogastra (assembly GCA_013397155.1). Lineage (NCBI taxonomy): Eukaryota > Metazoa > Chordata > Aves > Passeriformes > Irenidae > Irena > Irena cyanogastra. Next base: position 197,140 of record VWZV01008310.1, read on the forward strand.
GAGGAAGGTAAAAAGAGCTCTGGATCAGGTGCCTGGAGAGGGTGTGGAGTCTCCTTCTCTGGAGACATTCCAAACCCACCTGGACATGTTCCTGTGTCACCTGTTCCAGGTGACCCTGCCTTGGCAGGGGCTTGGACTGGGTGGTCTCCAGAGGTTCCTTCCAGTCCCTGGGATTCTGAGTCCCCACCAGCATCCTCAGCCCACTGGCCAGGTGCTGAATCCCATTAACCCCACCTGTGTAACCTCAGTGTTGAGCACTCACAGCAGAAGTTGATTCTTCCTGTTTGCTAGTTTACTTTTCCTGTTTTGCATCTTGGTGTGCAGGGTCACAGTGCTCCAGGGGGCAGTGACATCTGAGGTCTGGAAATACCTGGACACCAATCCATCTTCACAAGGGCTTAGGGGGAAGACGAGACCATCAATAACTCACCCCAGAGAGGAACTTCTGCCTGAAAACACATTTGTCTGCATTTTTTAGCTTCAAAATGCTCTGCTTTTTTCTTTCAATCCCAGAATCCCAGGCTGGTTTGTGTTGGAAGGGACCTTAAAGATGATCCAGTTCCAACCCAGTGCTATGGGCAGCAATGCCATCACTGGGTCAGGTTGCTCATGGCCCCTTCCAGCCTTCAGTGCTGCAGGGGGTGCTTTCCTTCCCAATGGATTCAGGGTCTCCAGCTGCCACCTCTCCCTCATCTCTGTGGTTTCAGCCCCAACATCTTCATGCTTGAGCTCTTCTCTGCTTGGCAGCTTTCCTTTTTGTTGGAGTTAGAGGAGGAAGAGGGAGGGAGCTGCTGTAACACGAAGATTAAAAGCAGGTGCTTTTCTCACTTTTATCCAGCAGGACAGTTGGGTATTGAATCAAAGGCTGTGGGATCTGTGGTGTTTTAAGGATGGTTAAGGTAGAACATCTGTGAGATGTGTGTGTGTATAAATACAGCTGTATGCACTTCTTGGTCTGCACTTCCAAATCCTGAGCTTTTCCTTTAAGCTCTGTCTTTGCTTAGTTCATTTAAGCAAAGTTCATTTAAGCCCTGTCTTTGATTAAACGTTTCTCTTGCAGCAGCTGGAGCCTCTTGGCTGTGCTTGGGCTCTGGAAATGCATGGAAAATCCCACAGGCAGAGAGTGTCTTGCCTCCACCAGTCCTCAGCACCAAGATGCTCAGAAAAATATGTAAAAGTTCCAGATAAGATAGTAATGCATTTGTTGCAGAATGTATTTTTATTTCTTTTCTTTTTCACTCTCTTTTTCCTTGGGCCTGGTGGCTGCAGTTTGGCCTGGAGTACAAGAACTCCTAACATTTGCATATTTTTCTTATGTTGTTTCACTGAGCAGTGAACTCCAAACTTTAAAAATACATTTAGGCCTTTATTTTTTTCAGAGCACTGTCAAAGCAACACTGAGTTTTGAGTTGATAGCTGGCCTCCCTCAGATGGGAAGCCTCTGTGGGTGCTTGTCCCATTGGGTCCCCACAGAGGTGATTGTGTCTCCTCTGGCTGTGCCCAGGATGGCTGCTGGGGACAGGAACACATCTGTTGCACGGCCTCTGTGCACAGATAAGTTTTGGCAGGCTGGACCCAGCTCTGGCAAGCTCCAGGGCAGGACTAGAGCCAGGTCTGGCTCTGCTGAAAGGGCTGGAAACCCCAGCAGGCAAAGACAGCGAAGAGGAACCAATGTCTGGGCTGGGAGAGCAGAGGTGGCTTTAATTTTGCCTAATTTGGGGTGTTTTTTTAAATTATCATTCTAATTCTGAGTTAATCCAGCTTGTTACTGCTTAGACAGGGTACCAGGCAGGTTAGACATGGTCCAGGCTGGGCTGAGTTTGTCCAAGGATGTTTAAAGTCAGCCTGTGCTGCTTTTGAGCTGTGGGTTCTCTCTGTTGGGTGCAGTGGTGGCTTAGGGACCCCCAGAGTCTGAGATGCCTTTTAGACACCTAAAATTAGAGAGGTGTTTTCATTCTGTCTTAGCTTCTTTCATCAGAGTTTGTTTTCTTGGGGGGAATTTCAGTTCCATTTTGAATGACTGTGGTGTTCTGAGACAAAAACTTGAGCCTGACCCTTCTGCCTGAGCCTGAGGAGGGCTGGGAGCTCTGCAGTGCTCTCAGAGAGTTGAAAATTAAGAGGAGGGATTTAAATTTATTATTGAATATTCTTTGCCACGTGGAGTCGCAGGGATAGTGGAATAGCCCAACTTCCTGAGTCTTAAATTCCTTGTGTTACTGAAATGTACCCAGCCCTTAAATAACATGTTTTTACTGAGTTTGTGCCAACTTGGTATCAACTTCAAATACACCAGTAAATCTCTTGGGCACATGAATCCAAGCTCAGATGGGCATTCAGGAAGTGTGGGGGTCCATGGGAGAAGCTTTCCCTGCTGCATCTGGCATGGGGGATGCCTAAAGGAGCTTTGAAAAGACTGGGATGCTTCTAATTAATAAAGTGTAGTGGTTTTAGTTCGCTAATTCAGAATTTTCACTAATGGATGCAGGCTAGAACTTCCTACCTTTAATTTCTTTTTAATTAAAGAAAAGATTGTTGTAGATTAAAGAGCAGTGAGCGAGTTGGAGAACACTGAATGTGGAGAAAACCTCATTTTGGCCTACTTAGAAAGGATGAATACTGTAAAGTCACAAAGTTTTAGAGAAATAAAAACTTAGGTTTTGTAATTCCCTTGCACTTGCAGCACAGGAGCAGAAAAGCTGCTGAACAGCATTTTCAAGGGGAGAACTCACTGCCACGAGGTGTATTCGAAATGAGGATTTTAGCAGGTTTTCAGTGAAGCTTTTTTTTGGGAATGAAAAAGGAGGGGTGAAAAGGCCACATCAGGAAGAAGTGTTTCTTTAGGTGCCTGGAGCTGTTGAAGAGCTTCTGTGGGCTGTTTGATGCAATATTGTCATTGGGAGGCTCCTGCTGGCTCTGGTTTGTGTTCCATCCCTGTCTGTGGGCCAGAGTTCAGCAAGGGTGTCAGATGTGTTGAGTTGTGCCTATTCAGCAGTGCTGTGCAGGTGACCCTGGGATGGCAATTCCTGTTTTCCTGCTACCAGATCAGGTGTCTTGGTTGGGAAAACCCAGCCAGCTCACTTGAGTTGCCATACAAATGGTGATGCAGCTCTTGACATAGACTGATTCTCCATGGGGAGCTCTTCAATTTGTGCAGTGGGAGTGATGAGCTGGTGCTTCTTGCAGGAGCCCAGAGCTGTGCAGGAGCTCAGTGTGTAGAAAACAGTGCCATTCCCAACTGTCCATGGGTTTGGTTCAGTACTGCCAGAAGAGAAAATGCAAGAATGGAGGGGGTTTTACCCCAAAGAAAGGCAGGATCCTGCTTGCAGTGTCTCAGGCTCGTTGGAGGCTGGAGGGGAACATGGTTTCTCTTGCTGCTCAGTCCTTGGCCTCTGCTGTGAAGTTCCATATCTTTGTTTCATCAAACCTCTGCTCACACAGGTTTGGAAGGCTGGTGCCACTTCCACAGTCAATCAGATTGCATTTCATAGTAAGGGAAATAAGTGTGTGTGTGTGTGTATGTGTGTGTGTGTGTGATTTTAATTTTAGCTTCATGGATTTTTCACAGAGCCTGTGATGCTTCCTGGAGTAATGCAGTTACTTTTTCCCTAGGGCAGTGCTCTAATTCACGTTGTTTTGGTTACTTTCATGGCAGGTAGAGCAATTCTTGCGTTCTGCTTATTCAGTTTATCTCATAGTCAGCCACTGAAGTTATTTGACTGGTCTGGTGGGAGAACACAGTGTTTAAATCAACAAATCTTGAAGGCTTCATTCAGCCAGGTGCCTAGAACTGAGCTCTAGAAACCTCCAGCTGTGGTTAGAGAGCTTATTTTTTGTTGCTTTGGATTTTTTTTTCCTGGCACTGACCTTGCTGCAGTAATTGCTTAAATGGCCTTTTAAAGACCCTGAATGCAGAAAGGGAAACAAGAATTGAAAGAATAAAGGTGTAGTTGTGGCTCCCTCTGCCCACAGCTTTTCAAATAGTTAAATAAAACAGTGAAAAAATGAGCACTTTATCTTCTCCCAGAGTTTTGCTATCAAAAACAAACCCTTGTGCCTCTTTCTGTACTCAGGGAGGTTTGGGTGATGTGAGAGGGAGCAGGTGGAGGTGATAACTTTGAATCCTGCTTGGAGAACGCTCAGTCGCTGCTCCTGCAGGAGAGGTTTGTGTCTCTTTGTGCTCCAGAGAGCACTGGGGAGCAATTTTTGGATGTTCTGGAGCTCTATCTGGAGGCTGTGAGCCAGCAGAGAGCCCACATGGGAGGCAACCCCAGGCTGGGTTGCCTGGAGTTAGGGGGAATGGATCTCTTAGTGCAGTGTCCCATCAGGAGAACTGGCCAGAGCTGATCCCCAGGGCAGAGTGACCACTCTGCGTTTGGAGAGACTTCACAGAAACATCTGCAAAGATGCTTTGTGCCCAGCATCTGTGGCTTTCAGCTGGAAATCAGGAACATCAGAGGCACTGTCCCCCTCTTAATTGATGGTCAGTCTGAGGCTGGAGGGGTCAGATGCTCCAGGAGGTCTTTGAGACACCCTGGGCAGAGCCTGGTGTGAGTTCAGCACTGACCATGTGTCCAGCCAGAGGTTGGATTGGATGCTTCATGTGTACTGAGCAGGCTTGAGAAAGCTTTCAGTTTGCTGAAAATGTCTTTAAATCTCAGATGGGCACCAAACCCCAGGAAATTTAGGGATAATAAGGTTGTTTGAGATACTGGAATGCATGACTTTTAGAATCTAGAACTGCCAGTGCTGTTTGGGCAGGAATTGTACCCAAATCTTTCAGGTCAACACAGTGGGAAGGAGATATTAAATATCAGGGAAAGGTTCTTCCCCCAGAGGGTGCTGGCACTGCCCAGGCTCCCCAGGGAATGGGCACGGCCCCGAGGCTGCCAGAGCTCCAGGAGCGTTTGGACAGCGCTGCCAGGGATGGACAGGGTGGGGTTGGTGGGGGTCTGGGCAGGGCCAGGGGCTGGGCTGGGTGATCCTGGTGGGTCCCTTCCAGCTCAGGATATTCTGTGATTCCATGATTAAGATGGACTAAACAAATGCATTTTAAAAGGGTTGAAAAAGGGGGAGATGTTTTTTTTCCCAATGGTAATGGAAAGAGCATTTGGGTGGGTTTTGGGAAGAGCTGTTCTGGTGAGCTGGGTAGTGCTGGGTCCAGGCACACTGCACTTGTCATCCCAGGGTCCTGGTGGTCCTTCATGAGTTAGCCTGGCACCAGGTTCTTGCCAGGTCAGAAGAGGCAGCTGAGGGAGCTGGAAAGGGGCTCAGCCTGAGAAAAGGAGGCTCAGGGGGGCCCTTGTGGCTCTGCACAACTCCTGCCAGGAGGGGACAGCCAAGGGGGTCGAGCTCTGCTCCCAGGGAACAGGGACGGCAGGAGAGGGAACGGCCTCAGGGGGAGGCTCAGGGTGCCAGGGCAGGCTCAGGTTGGACAGCAGCAGGAATTTCTTCATTGGAGGGGACTGCTCAGGGAGGTTTGGAGCCCCATCCCTGGAGGTGTCCAGGGAACACCTGGACATGGCACTCAGTGCTCTGGGCTGGGTGATGAGGTGAAGATTGGTCACAGGTTGGACTTGATGGTCTCAGGGGTTTTTCCAGCCTTGATTCTGGGGTTCAGAATGTTGTTCAGAATATTGTTCAGAATGTTGTTCTCCTTGCTTGTTTGCCCTCAGAGGGCAGTGTGAAATGAGGTGCTGATACCCACTGGTCTGGCTGTTCCTCTAGTGAGACTCCAGGCTCTTTGGATGCTGTAGGTGAAAATTGCTTTGATGGGAGCTGGTTTGAATCAATCCCCCCTGCTCTGACAGAGCTCTCCCTGTTACTTCTTGTGTTGCTTTTCATAACTGTCTGGTCTCTGGAAGGAAAACAAGCCAAGGAGTCCCTAACAGCAGGTTGATGTAATCATTGCACTGAGCGTGCCAGTGAAATGTTATCACTCCTGGTTGCCTGGAGAGCTGCTGGGTTGTCATGTCAGAAACTTTGTCTGCAAGTACATGACATTCATAGTCGGATTTTTCAGCTTTGTTTTGAAATCTTTGATGGGACAAAGTCATTGATGGAAGAACAGGGAGATGTTTGGAAGGGAAGAAGAGGAATGTTTTATATGGGCATTGTTGTGTGTGAGCTTTGTCAGGCTGCAAAACCCTTGCTGCATTTGAATAATAGAATTATTTTAGTCTAAAAATGCATTTACCACGCTTCACTCCTGTGTTTACTCCTGCTGTTACCTCTGAAATGACACCATGAATCCTGGTCTAGTTGTGCTTTGTCATGCTGAAAGAGCCAATTCCCACTGAAGAACATTTCCAGGAGAGCTGGGATGGCCAGGGAGTTATTCCTTGTGATGTTCCCTGTAGCAGCAGAGCCCTGATGTGGACATTTGGCTGCTGGGCTGTGTGTGTGCCATAAAAGCTCACTGGGACAGCCCTGCCAGCAAAGCTTTTCCGTGTCAGACTGGCTTTGGGAAGGGCTTTGCCAGGGATCCGGATGCAAGATGGGGAAGAGTTTCATTTGCCAGGTGAGGTGTTGACATATGGTGCAATAAATGCAGTTATTGGAAAAGCCAGAGATAATATTTACCTTGAAAAATCCATTGTTGGGAATAAATTACCACATCTGCAGCTGAGGCAAGTGGGAGTAAGTGCACTGCTGTCACCTGGGCCACCCACCCCAGATGTCACCGTGTGAGGATGCAGGAGGGCTGAGCAGGTGGGTGAGGGAACAACCTGACACTCAGTGCTGTGCTGTAGTTGATGTGGTGGTGGTTGATCCATGGTTGGATGATCTTGGAAGTCTTTCCCAACCCTAAATATTCTGGGATTCTGTGATTTACATCAGGCAGGGTGCTGGAGGAGAGGGTTGCTCTTACACTGTGGGTAGCTGTACCTTCCCCTGGGGCTTTCAACACCACTTGTGACCCTTTTCTCCTCTCTTCCTCCCTCTCCCTCCAGGGTTTAATGCCATGGCTGCAGATGAAAGCGCTACAGAAAAGCAAGTGGGGGAACCAAAAATGGCAGTAGACGGTGAAACCAACGGTTCCTGTGAGCACAGTGAAGGTGGGGGCCACCCAAACCCAGCGAAAAACACTCAGGACAACACGAAAGTGAGCCAGCAGGACTCTAGCACTAAATTAAATAGGATAGCAGAAAACGGCATTTCGGAGCGGGACGGCGAGCCTGGGAAGCAAAACCACCTGAAAGCAAGTGACTTCACACAGACTTCTGTCACAGGGAGCAATGGGTATATCCTAACCAAGCAGATGGCACAGGAGCAGCCTCTAAGGACTACCAGCTTTGCTTCTCTCACTGGCCATGCTGCCAAAACGCTGCCTGGAGGAGCAGGCAAAGGCAGGACTGTGGGCTCCTTTGCCCAGCTCCAAGCCACGATGCCAAGCAAGCTCGGGGAGGGCAGTAAGGACACGGATGCTAAAAAAGCCCCCGCTGCTAACGCTGAAGTCAAGGTCCACCGAGCACGGAAGACAATGCCTAAACCCACCCCCAGCCTGGTAATGTACCTGCCCAGCACAGAGCTGCTGCTGCTGCTGCTGCTGGGCGTGCTCTTGCCTTTCTCTGGGGGTGTGAGGGAAACCTGGCTGCATGGCAACATGTGGTGTTCAGAGCTTGCTCGCCGAGTGGATTGTGGTTTTTTAATTACTTTTTTTATTTTTTAATATATATGTTTATTTCTTTTAATTTTTTCTCTTCCTACAGACAGAGATGTTAAAATAGATGGTCACATGGCCACCACCAGCTCCCATCCCCAGTGTGTTTCTAAATCTATAATTGATCAATTGCCTCCTCCAACATATCTGTGTGAGACACTGAATGGCCTTTCTCTCATGGCTCTATTGCTCATCAGCCTCTGCTGACATCCAGAGCTGCTTGTGAAACAAATTAGATTTCTTCTAAGGTCAACCCTAAGGAAATTAAGCATAGCATGTAAACTCGAGGCTCCTCCTAAGCTCAGAAGCTGTCAAGGAGCTGATCTGTGAGGCAGCTTGATTGCATTGCTGTAGGAATCATTATAGGGCTAAAACAGATGATGTTTTCTCTCCATGTCATTGGGAAATGTTCTCTCCAGAATCCTTAGGGGTGGATTTACCATCACTTGATAAAGCAGAGTCCTGCTTTTTTTTTTGGAGGCACAAGGATATGTCATTTGGTGCATTCATGTCATAGTGGGGAGGACAGAAATGGGCCTTTCTTTGTCATGGGACAAGTTTGGTTGTTTTTTTGTTTCTTTGCTAGAGGTAGGGAATAGATCCTGCAACAGGCAGATCTCCACTGTAAGCAGTTGGTTTTCATCCCTGTGATGCTTTATATGACTACAGTGAGCTGGATTCTCTCATGGTGCTGTGTCTAAGGGTGGAGGGAGAGTGGCCTTTAGGTCAAGGAAAGGGTTAGCCATGGGAGTCATTCCCAGAAATGCATGGAAGCTGCTGCAGTTTTGCCAAGGTCGGTGCAATGCATTGGTGCTGTGATCCAGCAGATCCACAGGGGCCCTCAGATGTCCCCCTCATCTCAGCACAGCAGTGGTGAGGTGTGAAAAGCTCAAAGCTGTGAGTCTCTGTGGTCTGGAGCAGGAAAAGAGACAAAAAAGGGAAAAGAGAGGGTGGCACCTCGCCAGCCCCAGATGGGGCAAGGTCCCTTGGCTGCAGCACCACCTGTGCCTCCGGGAGCAGCTGGGAGTCCAAAGAGCACAGCAAGATCACAAACCTGTGGGCACCAGGCTCGGGAGAGGGGCAGAAGCCACACCTGCCTGCCAGGATTTCCAGCCAACCCCCCTAACCCCTCATGTCCCCTCTGCCTTGCCCTGGCTGCCTTTGGATTCTCTGCTCTCACCCCAACTGTGTTCTCTGGCTTGCACAGGGAAGCCCAGCTGCCATCAGTCTCCCATCAGGGTGTCTCTTACCCAGGGAAGGCTTTGCAGCCCAAACTGCCTCCAGCTCCCAGTTGTGCACTGGAATTAGGCTGGGCAAACCCCCAGACCCTGGTGGAATTTAACAGAGAGACATCCCGTGGGGCTGAGCAATTGAAAGAGGCAATTCTCTCCTAAAAGGTGACTGCTAGGTTGGGAGGGGTTGTTTCCCTCATTCATGTTTTATGATACATCAGAAGAATATTTATATTCAGCCCCTTGGGCTTCAGGTTTTGTCTCTGGGAAGTGGTGTGTGGTGCTGGGACGCAGCTCACTGGGATGGTGCTGCTGATCCTTCTTTGCTCACACGGCAAAAGCAGCTGCAAAAAACTGAAGCCTGCACTTGTTGGGCTGCTCTAGAAAGTACATAGCCTGTCCTCAGCTCCTCTGGGCATTTGCCTTGGGCTTAAAATAGGGAGAGAAGCAACATTCCCAGGAAGGGTGGTGAGAAGAGGCTGTTCCCATGTTCTCCGCTCAAGCCTCTGCAGCTGAATGGGAACCCAAGATCTGATCTCAGTTCTGCAAGACAATAAAACATCTGTGTGTTCAGCCTTCCTGATAATTACTGCCTCATTTTTCCCCATTGTCTCTGGAATTTACATGCTATTTTCTTTGGAGCAGCAGAGTCCTTGCTAGTTGTCATATTTCTGTCCCCATTATTTCTTTGTTGAGCTGCTTAGGGGAGGCTCCTCAGCTCAGGAACTTTTCCTGCACCAACCTTCACACCTTTTCCCCTTCAAAACCTCCATGAAGTCAGGTGCTGTATCCCGGGAAATAAATTGTGGAAATCACCCAGGCACTGATATTACAGGGCACAGTAGTTTGCTTGGCTAATATTTTTTAGAGCATTGTTATTTTCTTGGTGAAACTCTTCTTGCAGAACTGTTCTGCCTGGGAGGAGGGGAAGAAGGTATTTTGCTGCCTGCAAAGTGTGAACATTTGTTCCCCCTGGCTCCTGCAGAAACCCACTGGGACCAAAAAATTGTTTTCTGTAATCCAATAGCTGTCAGGGGACCTTGGTAACTTTTTCCTGCACATGTGAATTGGTCTCTAAAAGGAAGAAGAGAATTTTCTCACCAATTTAACCAGCTTTTTCTCTGTTTAGGAGTTGCTTCCTGAATTGGGATCGAGGCTGAATCTGAAACAGGTGACAGTTTTAATTGATGTTGCTGCATGTTAAGGTGATTTCTGAACAGAGCATCATTTCTGCTCCCCTTAGAGCAGTAACACAAGCATTGCCCTTTTGGAAGAATCTTTCTTTCACTCCCAATCCATTTTACAGCCCTGTTAAGAACCCAAAAGTTTCCAGGGCCAGGCAGCAGACTGAAAGGCAAGTGTGTATCTGTATGTGTGTCCTGTGCTTGGAGAAGGCCCCTCCTGCTTGGGAACCAGTTTCTGAGCTTAACTTCAGTAAAACATGAGGGATAAAGGGTGATAAAGGCAGTGAGAGCATCCCAGAGATACCTTTGGAGACTGGAGGAGCAGATGGATGAATTGGGAATCCCAGGTTGTGTTTCCTTTCCTTGGTGACCACAAGGCTGGAGTTCGGAGTGTGTGTCTCTGGTGATATTTTTTTATGCTGTGCAGAGGACTGGCTCAGGAAGTAGTGCAAAAATCCTTTAAATGAGTGTTTTGGCCTGATTCACAGTGTGTCCCCAAAATGCCAGGTGCCAGTTTAACTGGAGGAGACAATGTGGGCAGGGAGGAAGAGCTTGGAGCAGGAGATGCTTTGCTTATGTTGGTCTTTCTACCAAAATTCATCAAACTATTCCCATAAGTGCCATTGCCATTAAATACCTGATCCCAGAGCTTTTAAACTGCCTCCTTTGTGGTGCTGCTGTGCTGACCTGGGCTGGGGCTGCTCTGCAGGAGCCTCTGGCCTAGAGAACAGCCTGTGGCCATCTCAGGGCCAGGCAGGTGGCAGCCAGGGGATTGCAGGGGTCTGGGATTGCTCAGCAAGCTCTGACCCTCCCATGTGTAGGAAACATAAAGCAAAAGGGCAGGGCCTAATGGAGGTGATAGTAATGGGATATTGTGTCCTTGGGAAGGACTTAGAAGGTCCATCCAGGACCCTCTCCAGAGGGGTATCAGGTGTGCTCCAGTGGACTGAAAGAGTGAAATCTGTGTGTGTGGGCTTGGGCAGAGTTAAATGTCATGGAATCACAGAATATCCTGAGCTGGAAGGGTCCCACCAGGATCACCCAGCCCAGCCCCTGTCCCCGCCCAGACCCCCACCAACCCCACCCTGTCCATCCCTGGCAGCGCTGTCCAAACGCTCCTGGAGCTCTGGCAGCCTCGGGGCCGTGCCCATTCCCTGGGGAGCCTGGGCAGTGCCAGCACCCTCTGGGGGAAGAACCTTTCCCTGAGCTCCAGCCTGAGCTGCCCTGACCCAGCTCCAGCTGTTCCCTGGGTCCTGTCCCTGTCCCAGAGCAGAGATGGGAGCTGCCCCTCGGGAGGAGCTGCAGCCCCGGGAGCTCTGCCCTCACTCTGCTCCAGCTGAACAATCCCAGTGCCCTCAGCTGCTCCTGACGGGCCCCTCCAGACCCTTCCCCATCTTCCCTGATGGAAAATCTTCAGCAGCGACAAAGCTGCCATTGGGCTCCTTAAGCAGAGGGGTTGCTGCAGAGGGAAGTGAGAGTGAAGGCTGTTGTGCAGCACATTTAACTCGATATTTAACTGGTCCTGCTGGTGCTGCCGAGGCGGCCGTGCTGGCTGGAGGTGCTGCCCCAGCTCTGACCACAGCCCACAGAAATAACGGCCCTGGCCCAGCAGAAGGGTTTGTTAATGTCAGGGCCCTGGTGGCACATCTGCCTTGGGCTCCCCTGTTTCGTTTTGACTGATGTGAGACACTCCCTTGCCTTGGAGCAGTTTGGTGCAGGAGGGGACAGGGATGAGATCCACACCCCTGAGTGCTCTGCTTCAGAAACACATTGAGTGCAGGTTTGGGGCCGCATCTACACTTAAGCTCAGTCTACCTGGCTGCCTAAATCACATTTTTATGTAGATATGTGACTGCACTCAGATCAGTGCAATTGTAATCAAGTCACAATGGAATCCCCCCTCTAATGGGCATGTATTAATCAGCAGATGAAAGGTGGCTCAGCCTTGCAGCTGGTCTGATCTAGACTAAGACCAAAGCCTTGCAGGTTTGTTCCTCCAAGGTGAGGCTTGATCAGGCTCCTGAAATTCAGCAGTGAACAACACAATCCTGCAGCAGCAGAGAAAAGGCAGAGCAGCACCACTACAGCTCCTACAGGCACTATCATCTGCTTGTGATCAATTTTTTACAGCAAACTGATATTTCTTGCTTAACCACCACTCAGCAGTTGTTAGAGGCAGATCCCCCTGGGAGCTGCTGCTTTGTGCTCTTCAGAGGCAGCACCTTGGTGTGAATCTCCTGCCCCTGTTCCTGATGGATGGAGAGGCAGAGCTGCTCCCTGGCAGCTGCCCTGGTCCCAGTGGCACTGCTGGGCAGCTCACTCCTGCCCTGTTGGCTCTGGTTTGCAGCTCCTTCTGTGCTGGAGATCAAAGTCCTGCAAAGCAGAGAACTGAGGGAGCCCATGATCTAAGCCTGAGGTGGTTTCAGGCCTCAAGAGCCCTTCTGCAGAACTCTTAGAGCTGCCCTGCTCCCAGGCAAGACCTGTGCCTGTGTCCTTCCACCAACACTCTGGTTTCTCTCCCAGCTTGCTGGTTTTAGTGATGGAAAGACCCTTTAAATGCTGGGCAGTGGGAAGAATGTCATGTGGAGTTTATAGAGGGTCCAACATGAGGGTCCATTGCTGATGTTGGTTTGTTCTGTAATTCTGCTTTCAGGGAAAAAACCAAAACAACTGAGGATATTCTGTCTTCTGCCATTTTAATAACTTCCCCTGCTGCTGTCGGGGACCTCTATGCCAATAATAGTGTGGTCGATCCCATTAAAATGTAGACAGCACTTGAGTTTAATTTTTGTAAACACATCGTGTTCTTGCCCAAATCCAAGCAATTTTCTTGGCTGCATTTCTCACAGTGGGGTTGGACATAGTGGTGGTCCCATTTCTGCTGTTTCCAGGCACAACCATTGCTAGAAATATGTTGGGATATCTGCCCACCTTCTTCACTGTTCCCTACATGAAGTTGTGACTTTACAGTCTTTTGTATAGGATGAGCTGGTACCACACGAGAAGCTGCAAGAAATGAAGATGTTGGTGTTGCAGTTTCTTTTTCTCTCTCACTTATACTCCTTTCTTGGCCTCCAGTGGCCCACAACATGTGACCACAGGGAGCTCAAACTGCATCCTGGAGTTCCCTTTACATGGGATTCTCTGCTCTCAGTACTTCTCTCAAACTGTGGATAAAACCTGTTTAATAAGAATAGCAAAGATGTAACTGTTTCATGTAGCTGAGAACCAGGAAAGGTCGTGAGAAAACTGACTTAAAAATTTGTGCTGATCATTTTTATTACAATCCTTAGACGTAATATTTTTATACACACAAGAGATCTCCTCACCCCTTTCTGGGAAATCTTGTTTTTTACCATTGCTGCATATACCTCCAAGTAAATCCTTATTGCACGAGACTTAATTTGATTTAAAAAAAACTTCTAGCAGAATTGCCATGAAAAAGTCACATTTGGCAGTTGTCGTGCAGCCTGTTGAAGATTTTGTATTTATTTCTGTGTTGTAATTACAGAGGGAGAGAAAAACCCCAAGCTAATAACATAATACTTTTTAATTTAAAAATTGGATTGTATTCTTCCAAGCAGCCTGGCATGGCCTGAGTGTGAATTCCTGGTGTTTGAGAATTAACAGCACCTTTTACCAGAGACCAGTTGCAAAAACCTGCTTTTAAAGGACACAAAATGCAACCCTTGTTGACACTTGTGCTAGATCTGCCTGTCCCAAGCTCATTTTTCTAATTTTAAGTTAGAAATGGAAAGCATTGGATATATCAGGGGACTTGGGAATTCTCAGAATAATTGTTTAGCCAAGAGTTACTGTTAACCTTTAGATCTATAAACTCAGGACTTTTAAGAGGTATAAATAGTATTGTTGAGACTATTCTTGGCATACTGTGCCCTGCACTCCTGACGTGCATTTTTTAAGGGGTAGAACAACTGGGAGCAGACTCAGGAGTGATCCAAGGTGCAGAAAATGATCCTATGGCCACTTAATTTGCTCATTCTATTAAAATTATTGAAGAGAAAGTTAAAAAAAAAAAAAAGAAGTTGGTCATACTCCATAAGTATCTCCTGGGAGTGAGAAGTTCTGATGAGACAGGGCTTTTTAATTTCGTTGCAAAAACATAATGCGTTTAATTATTTGACAGTGAGAGCAATTAAGCATTGGAACAACATATCAAAGGCTGTGGTGGATTTGTCGTCTTTGAAATCATTAATCCAAGACTTGCTGCCCTTTTAGAAAAGCTGTGGCAATTGAGCCATAAGTTATGGGCTTGATGCAGGAATCATTGGCACTTTGATGGCCTTGTGCTGTGGGTCATTTCTGATTATCATTAGAGCTTTGCTGGGCCTGGCTCTGCCAGCACCACACACGTGGCACAGCCTAATTAGGGGAATCAGCCTCTTCCCTGTTTGCTCCCAAGGTCACATTGCTGGGGAGCAGTGGCTGGGGCTGCCTGTGTGAACCTGAGTGCTTTTATTGCTTCCTGCTTTTTATTCCAGCCCTGCTTCCTCCTGCATTCCTCTTTCTGTTTGGGGTTTTCGGCTGTTGCTTCACAAGTCCTGTGAAGAGGAATTCTCCTGCAAGTGGAGCAGCACTTAAACCTAAAATCATGGAATGGTTTGGGCTGGAAAGGACCTTAAAGATCATCCAGTGCCACCCCCTGCCATGGCACGGACACCTCCCATTGTCCCAGGCTGCTCCAAGCCCCAAGGTCCAACCTGGCCCTGGACATTTCCAGGGATCCAGGGGCAGCCACAGCTGCTCTGGGCACCCTGTGCCAGGGCCTGCCCACCCTCCCAGGGAACAATTCCTGTCCAATATCCCATCTAACCCTGCTCTTTTTCAGTGGGAAGCCGTTCCCCCTTGTCCTGGCACTCTCTGCCTTTGTGAAGAGTCTCTCTCTTTCTTGTAGTTCCTTCAGGTACTGAAAGGCTGCAATGGGGTCTCCCCAGAGCCTTCTCTTCTCCAGGCTGAGCAATCCAAATTCTGCCAGTCTTTCCTTGTGTTCTGCTGCTTGTTCTCTTGTTTTGCTGGAGCAGCTCTGCCAGACCTGCCTGCTGTAGAGCTGGATGCAGTGGGATAAATCAGAGGGCAGATCCAGTGTGAAATGTCACAGCAGAGGCAGCTTTCACCCCAGTGTCTGCTGATGCTATGGGAGAGAAGGACAAGCAGGGACTTTGTTTCATGTTCCTCCATGTGTTTCCTTGTCTCACCAGGTACCTCCTTGCTGGGCTGTGACAGGAAAATGTTTCAGTGAACTGGACTAAGGGGCCTTGCCCTGACCTTGACTTTCCTTTGCCACACTTGACACAAAAGGCACAGGAATAAAAGCACCATCAAACCAAGCCATGACTGTTTAAAGAATAAACAGATGGAAAAAGGCAACACAAACACAGTCTGGACCTCTCTCTCTGAGGCTTTTAGGGTACATAAAATGCAGTTAGACACACAGGAAGGGGATTGTTTCCTAAATTAGTGGAGGAAATCATTGAAGTAGCATCAAAAGCTGAGAAATGGCATTCAGGGACATGGCTGAGTGGTGGACTTGGCACTGCTGGGTTAATGGTTGGACTTGGTGACCTTAAAAGTCTTGTCCAACCTAAGTGATTCTCTGTGGAGCTGTAGGAACCCTTCTTTCGTAACCAGAGGTGCAGGATTTGACTTTGTATTGGGTACAGGCTCAAATCAGAGCAGGTGTGAGTGGCTATGGTGCCTGGGAGGGGCTGCAGGAGCAACTACAAATTCTCCTTGGTTTGCAGGAGGAGCCTGGAGCCTGCCTGGGGCTTGGAATAGCAACAGCTGGAGTGGGAATACGTGGATTAAGGAAAGCTTGGACAGCTCTCTGTAGGTGCACCTCAATGTCAAGGAAGGAACTGCTTTGGCTGTGTTTGTTGTGTGCTGGGCTAGAGGGGGGAGCCTTTGCTGAGGCTCAGTGGTGCCAAATGCTGTCCTAAAGAAAAGAAATGCTGTCCTAAAGGAAAGAAATACTGTCCAAAAGGAAAGATCCCTTCTCTTTGCTGCCTGCTCCTCTAAAACAGCTCTGCAGGACTGTTGCTGAGCATGCTTGGTGTGACAGGGAATAGGAGCTTTGGATGAGTTGGTTCCTCTTCTCCAGAGCCACCCAGAGCTGTGTAAACAGGGTCTGCTGCTTGTCATTACCTCTGCGAGGTCACCTGTCACCTGCGCAGCCTTCAGCCCGGGAGGGAGTCACTCAGCCAGGCTGGGAGTGTTTGGGCAAAGCCCCCTGACGTGCTGGAGGAGAGGGGCTGTGTGCTCCTGCTGGGAATGTGGTCCTGCCTGCAGATGAAAGGGATTTTGGTCAAGAGAAAGGAATTAAATTAATTTCCTAATTCTTAAAAATTCCTTATTCAATGCAAAAACTCAATTTAACTGCCTTCTTTTTCCAGCATGCAAGTAAAGACCCCAAAGATGGGAGAGACAGCAGAGATCAGAAGGAATCCAAGGAGAAGGAGTTTGAGAACATGCTGGACTTTGTGAAGCCCTTGTCGTTGCCCTCTCTCCCGGGCCTTCACCAGTCACTACCTCAGAACCAGAGCTATGTGGCCACCACCAAGTCGCAGACAGGTAAAAAGGGAAGGCTTGGAATGTTGGAGTCCTGAGCAGCTCCCACCTCCCAAACCTCTGTGGGGGCTGAGAGGGAGATGAGGAGGTTAACGAGGATTAAAAGCCTGGTTTTTAAACCTTTTTGCCGCTCAGTCTCCTCCAGGGTTCCCTTCCCTGCCTCTGCTAAAAGCTTTTCGTAGAGGAGACACTTTGATCCCTTTTTCCTCTGGGGTGTTCTGAAGAGGATTCTATCAATTCTGTAGGGCTTTGAATATCTCCACAGCTGCTTACCAAGAATTACAGCCTTATAAATAAAATTAATTGGGTTCACAGAATTTTTTAGCGGTCTCTTCATAAATTCTGGTGAAATTTCATTACCATGGAAGATGAAGAAATGCTTCCAAGGAGCAGGCTGTGCAAGTGCAAGCAATACCAGTGGTGCTGGAGCTGGCTGTTCCTAAAAGAGCCTGCACCAAGCATCCTTCTGCTGTGCACTCACCTCAGTCAGCAGCCGGCAGGGAGCTGTGATGTTTAGTTTGATTAGAAGGCCAAGAGGGAGACTTAACAAATTAAGATCCAATCAAAGAAGTGAAAGGAATCAAACAGACTTCCACAGTAGGTGTGAAATGAGGTTAAATGGCAAACAGCTCTTTATGTAAGGTGCCTTTTCCCTGTGTGTTCTTCAGTTATTGTCAGATTGCTTCCATTGTCAGTTGGTATTGTTGGCCTTGCAGTCTCAATTTGAGCAATTGGATTCCACTGAGCCTCCTACAACAGCAGCAGCACTGCCAAATGCAGGATCATTTAAGCATTTGATGCTGTGTGTGCTGATGGAGGGGCAGAAGGAGTGTGCAGGGGACACTCAGAGTTTGGGCAGCTCTGCAGCCCTGGCAGGAAGCTGTCTGTGTGTCTGCACATCCGTGTGTGTGTCATCTTCTGCTTGGCTTCTAAATAAATCAGGTGGAGCGGGAAGTTTTCTCAGGTCGTGCCCTCAGGTGTGATTCCACAGAATCACAGAAGGTTTGGGTTGGAAGGGACCTTAAACCTCATCCACTTCCACCCCTGCCATGGCAGGGACATCTCCCACTGTCCCAGGCTGCTCCAAGCCCTGTCCAGCCTGGCCTTGGACATTGCCAGGGATCCAGGGGCAGCCACAGCTGCTCTGGGCACCCTGTGCCAGGGCCTGCCCACCCTCCCAGGGAACAATTCCTAATTCCCAGTATCCCATCCAGCCCTGCCCTCTGGTCAGACTGAAGCCATACCCTGTGTCCTGTCACTCCAGGCCTTTGTCCAAAGTCCCTCTCCAGTGCAGCCCCTACTCTCTATCCCTCCCTTCTTTTCATTCCTGAGCAAACTTTGGGCTCCTTCTGCTTCTCTTTTCCAGCTGCTGCAGTATCTCGGAAGAAAAAACGGAGAATGGGAACCTATAGCCTGGTTCCCAAGAAAAAGACCAAAGTGTTAAAACAGAGAACAATGATAGAGATGTTTAAGAGCATAACTCATTCCTCTGTGGGTGCCAAGGTAAGGGCAGCACTGAGCCCACTGCACATGTTTGTTGTCTCTTACATGTCCCTTTTTTTGGACACCAAACCATGTGGGATGCAGGGATGTGCTGGCTTGTTGAGATCAACATCTTCCCTTCTGAGTCTCCTCTTCCCTCTGGCAGCAGCTTCCTGCCCAGGGCAGCCTTGCTGCTTTGGGAATGATTGTTCCACAGTGGCTGTTCAGGTAGCCAGCTCCTAAACCAACCTTTTCCAATTAATGTTCCACTTCTGTCCTGTGAATCTTGGGCAACTGGAGAGATGTCAAGCATACCCCTTTTATTTTGGTCCTCAAGGTCTTGAGCTGGTGCTTGAAGCTGTACAGAAAAATGTGGTTACTTATAAAAGTTTAGACATGGACTCACTCCCGATTAAATTCTGCTTTTGCTGCGACCTGTGCCCTGAAGTTTTGGTCTTAGAGTTCAAGGAGAACAATGCTGGGATTTCAAGGAGTGATAGGAAAATCCCAATGTGATGTAACTTCCCTTTCCATTCCCTAGAAACCTTCCTGCCTCCCTGGTGGAGCTGCCCCTCCATGTTGGATTGGGGTCCTCCTCCTAACACCCTGTGCAGCCATGTGACTGTGGAATGACTCCTTGTGGTCCCCAGGTCCAACAGGGTGAGGTGACACATGGCAGGAGCTCTGGAGGGACACAGAGCCAGCTTTAGAGCTCTAAGCACAGAGGAGAATCTGGGATGGATCCAGCTGCTGTGTCCCAGGAATTGATGTTGTCTTTGTGTCTCGTGTGCTTTGGCGACTTGCAGAGTGACAAAGACCTGGGGGATGGCAGCCCTCACGTGAACGGGGAAAGCATAGATGTGGACTCTGAAGAGGAGGACTCGGATGAATTGGAAGAGGAAGATGATCATGGAGCAGACCAGGCAGCCGTGTTCCCTGTGGATGACAACAGGACCTGCAAGGACAGCGCATCCGACGCAGACAACGCCAGGAAGGTGATTCCTGTGCCCTGAGCAGGGCCTGAGGAGCAGCATGGGACACTGCTGGGGTGTCAGGGATAGGAGGGCATGGATTGAAGAAATTTCTAGCTTTTTTCACCTGCAAGATGACAGAAGGATCAGTAATGGTAGAGAAGCTCTTTGGTGACCATTTCCTGCTTCCTGTTGCACCTGTGAGGGTCTCCCCACCTTCCCCCCAATTCCAGCCCTACACAGTTCTGGCATCCACTCTGCAGAACCCCCACCACCTGTAGTTCTGGGATTCCCTGAAGCAATAGGAGACATCTTCCCAATCTTGCTTGGGAAAGCACTAAAATATTCTAATTGCTCTTTTTCCCCAAATTTTGATGCACAGTACAGGCATGAGGCTGGTTTGGGATTATCAAAGAAGTTGAAATTTAGTTGGAGAACTTTATTTTGGAGTCGATTTTTTTTTTCTCCTTCCCAGCCACCCCATGGGTGTTCCATGATGTGATTGGAACTCATTGAGCTCAGTGCACGTGCAGGTTGGGGCTGGGGTGCTCTGCTGTGTGTGGGGCACAGCAGGATGGTGGGGCATGCTCTGCTGGGATCACCAGGGTGCTGGGGATGCTCTGTTTTGGGAGGCCCGACCTGACTGACCCATTCTGTTCTTGGGCAAATGGTGGCTGCAGATCGATGATGGCGAGTCTGAGGAAGAACCAGAGTCTGTAGAATCAGGGGAGGAGGAGGAGGATGGAGACGAGTCTGACTTGGTAAGCTGGGCTGCTAAATGTGGTTTTCAGCCCTTGGCCTGTTGATAATAATTTTTCCCCTTTGCACTGCTGCCAGAAAGAGAGAGACAGAGCAAAGCCAAAGCTGTGCAGTTTCAAGTCTCATTGACAAAACTCATTCTCTGAAACCACCCACACAAGGAGTATTGTTTTCCACAAGGTGCTTAACCCTGATCCGTGGCACAATTAATTGCTTTCTGATGCTAACTAATGGGCTTTTGTTGTTTTCAACAAGGTGTTGACTGCTTTTAATCATTTGAATGTTAGCAGAGGTGTTTAAGGGTGCTCGATTTCCTCAGATGCACACTTGGCTTGTGTTGGTAAGAGCCAGCAAAGCTTTCTCACCAACCTGAAGTTCTGCTGGGGTGGGGTTGTTCCAGATCCATTGGCCCAGCCCACAGCCTGAATTCAGTGTTCCTGATGAACAGCTCTTACCGAGGAGACAAACAGCACTCAGACAGACAGACACTCTCCCTGGGACCTTGGTTGTACAGCACCAGGTCAAGACTTTCAGCAGCTGCTGGGGATTTCTACTTTTTATTTTTAGACGGTTGGTGAAGAGAACCTGATGATTTTTTGATTTAGATTGTTCGTTGGTTGTCTCTGCCTGCCTCCTTCCCCTTTCCTTCAAAACTGTCCTTCCACAGCCTCTCAAGTTGAGGAGCCAGCATTTAAGGCACCCCAACTCTTCAGTCACCTGAAGAGAATTCTTGATGTTTTGAGCTGAAGGTAGAATCATGCTCACAAAACACATCAAGTGAGTCACTGAAGCTCTTTAGGGTCTTGTTCCCCGTGCTCTGTCCCTCCAGCAGCCCGGGAGGAGCAGGGGCTGTGCAGCCTGCCTCTGTTTTGGGTAGCTCAGGCCAGGCAGTTGTGTTAGCTCACACTGAGGTTTGGGCTGGGACTCGCATCCAAACTCCCGGGTGGGATCTGCACATCCTGGACAGAGGTTTGAGCTCTGCTGAGTCACTCAGCTCCCAGACAGGACTGGCTCACACACAAACCTCTCTCCCACAACCAGAGTGATGCAGTTGGGGTAAAGCCATGTGCTGAGCCCACACTCAGGGACTTTGGGGCAGCACAGACACCCTGGAGAGCCAGGGCTCAGCTCCACGTGTTCCCTCACTGGGAGAGCAGGGCCTGGCACAGCTGCTGCTGGTGGTACCAGGAGGTGTTTCCAAGGCTTTGCTGGCAGCTAGATAAGCATCAGGAGCTGACAGTTTCAGTCTGAACATGGATTTTATGATTGATGCATTAAACCCTGGCAGGGTTGGGGTGCCTGATTCCTGTTCTGATGTTGACTTTGAAACCCCACCCCAGACAACTGAATTTTTTTAAACCAAAACCCAAAGTCTGTTGAGATTCATGTGTGTGGTTGAGTATTTGCTGCATGATTGGTCTGTGCTGCCCTGTGCCTGCCTCAGGGAGGGGGCTGCTCTGCTGCTGTCGAGTTCAGTTCCCCTGGGTCCACTTCAGCCCTGCCAGGTGGCCCTTCAAGTGCAAAGTGGGTTTTTTGTGGAGAAATATGAGTATTTTAGTTTGAAAACCCAACTGCCAGACTTCAAGAAGCGTTGGAACAGCCCTCTGAGGCACGGGGTAGGGTGTTTGTGCGGGACCAGGAGCTGGACTCGGTGGTCTTTGTGGGTCCCTTACAGCTCAGGATATTCTGTGATGCTACAATTATTTTTTGGGAGAAACTGGAAGTGTGTATGTGCCTGCCCACTTGCAGTGCTGCTCATGAGCGTGGTGTGAGGGCCTCCATGGAAGAGAAAGTGCAGCCTGCCCTGCTGAACTGACAGGAAATCCACCCACACGTGTGCCTGAGTTTCCTTTTCAGCGCTATAAAGGCATCTTAGCACCCCTTGGTTTCAAACCCCTGGTCCTTCTCACACAACTCGAGCTGGGTGAGGGCTGTTCACAAAGGGACCCTGGTGCCACCATGCCTGATGTGCACGTGGCCTCTCTGCTTCCTCAGAGCTCGGAGTCCAGTGTCAAGAAGAAGCTGCTGAAGAGGAAAGGGAAGACGGACAGTCCATGGCTGAAACCCACGCGCAAGAGGAGGCGGAGGAATAAAAAGAAACAAGGTGGTGTGCTAGGTAATTCATGGGGCTTTGTTCCTTAATCCCACCCCAGGGAGCCTTCCAGGTGCAGGGGCAAGGAGCTGAGGCCTCTAAGTCTGCAGGTCTCACTCCTCCTTCCCGAGGTTGGGCTGTGTGATTTGCCAGGCTATGAATTTGCCCCTCGCTGGCAGGAGCTGCTGGTGTCACTGTCACAGCAGAACTCGTGGCTTTATCCTTGGAATGCTGGAGGAATTTTATTTTGTTCATGAATCCCTTTTAGAATATTTTAGAATATCCAAAAAAAGGCCTCATGGGGCTTAGAAAAAGGAGGAAGAGGAATTTTATATGGAGAGGTAGTGACAGGACAAGGGGGAATGGCTTCAGACTGAAAGACAGGAAATTGATGTTATCTCTACAGGAGAAATGGTTCCCTGGCAGGGTGGGCAGGCCCTGGCACAGGGTGCCCAGAGCAGCTGTGGCTGCCCCTGGATCCCTGGCAGTGTCCAAGGCCAGGTTGGACATTGGGACTTGGAGCAGCCTGGGACAGTGGAAGGGAGTGGAATGGGATGGGCTTTAAGTTCCCTGAAATCCAAAGCAGTCTGGGATTGTGTGATGTGTCCATGTGGACTCCTGTCCCATGAGCTCAAGGGAGCATGTTCAGATGCAGAAGGAAAAGAAAGAACCACCCTGGAGTGGTGCTCCATTGCTTTTGTGTGAATGCTTGTGCAGCCTAATGGAATGTGCAGGTTGGCTTTCTCCAAGCCAGGACATTGGGAACGAGCTCACATCTCAAGTGTGAGTGTTGTTCAGGGGGTCCCTCTTGTTTGTCCTCAGTCACTGAGAACCAAAGAAGCTTTCAGTGAGCTCTGCTGAGACGTGAGTGGTGAGGAGAGGCAGGAGTGCAGGATGCTTCTTCTTTGGGAAAGCTAACAACATGGGAGAGATAAAGTAGATAGTACAGCTGTGCCTTCAGCCTCATTGCTAAGGTGTCATACATCCACTGCCACCAGAGGGTTTATTTTTATTCTTCTGGGTTTGCTAATTCAATGCAAAAAAGGTCATTTTTGTATCAGCAGCTTTTTGGTACTTCTGAGTGAATTGACCATTTTTCAGCCCCTGCTCTGTGCCTGGGCTCTGTCACTCACCTGGCTCGCTCCTCTTCCTCCCAGGATGCCATAGGGACCCTTGATCTCTGTCACAGCAAGTTCCTAATTCTGCATTTCAGATGCAGGTTGGTTTTCTGTTCCTTCAGTAAAGGTGGGAGCTGGTCTGGAAGGGTAACCAAACTCTGTTGCCCAAGCTGGACTGTCAGAAGCAAAGAGGAGAGGAAGTGAAGCCAAGGGAGTGTGGAGACACTGTCAGTTCTCTCTCCCACGATCTCTTCCCAGCAGCAGCTCTGTTCACTTACAGGCAGAACTTGACTTTTTCGTGTTTCCCCTCCCACTCAGGTGCATCTCACCTGTCTCATCCTCCTGCTGATGTGCAGTTGGCTCTGCCTGGCCAGCGTGTACCTGAGCCCTGTGCAGCAGGTCGGGGCAGGAGGATGCTCAAGCCCTGCATCATCCCTTCCTTGTGCCCTTGTAGAGGCTAAACTCATTTATTCCCTTTCCTTGTTCCCTGCCTGGGGGGAGGTGGAAGCTCAGTGTGAGCAGGGAACTAGGTGGAAGCTCAGTGTGAGCAGACCAGTGCGCAGCCATGCCCAGATGTGGTGCTGGCACATTCCCTGTGCTCTGCACTCAGGGTTCCCACGGGGAGCCTGCACAGCCTGGCCTTGGGGCACGGCCTCACAGCCACGGGGTGGCTTTTCCTGTGGGGTCTGTAAATCCCCTGCTCCCATCCAGGTGCTGAAGCCTATAAACCCTCGCTGGGCAGCAGGGAGGGCCCCAGCCAGGAGAACAGCATGGAGTACATGGAGGTGTCCCTGGATTCCCTGGACCTCCGAGTGAAGGGGATCCTCTCCTCGCCAGCAGGGGGTGAGTGCTGGGACTGGGGCTGGGTTGAGGTGGGGATTGGGTTGGGGTCGAAGTTGAGTTAGGGTCTGGGGTTGGGGTTGGGATTGGGTTTGTGTTTGGGGTCAGGGCTGGGTTTGGGGTCTATTTTGAATTTAAATGTGGGGCCAGGTTTGGGGTTGGGACTGTGTTTGGGGGTTAGGTTTGAGGTCAGGGTTATGTTTGGAGTCAGGTTTGGGGTCGGATTTGAATTTGGGGTCAGGTTTGGGGTCGGGTTTGAGGTCCCTTTGTTCCGCGGGCGGCACCGTGTGGGGCCCCGGCTGCCCCCTGGCGGCCACAGAGAGCGCAGAGCAGCGGGAATGGGGCGGGATTGGGATGGGGTGGGGAATAGGGATTGGGATGGGGAATAGGGATTGGG
>VWZV01008310.1:221868-258194 GCA_013397155.1 Irena cyanogastra
GGGATGGGGAATAGGGATGGGATGGGGAATAGGGATCAGGATGAGGGGGTGGATAGGGCTGGAGCAGGGATGGGGGTTGGGATGGGGATGGGATTGGTACAGGGATGGGGATGAGGATAGATATGGGGCTGGGTTGGGGATTAGTGTAGGGATAGAAATAGGAATGGATTTGGAATGGGGGTGAGGCTGGGGATGTGGGTGAGGATAAGGAGGGTGCTGGGATGGAATGAGGGTGTAGATGGGATCCCAGTTCCAGTGAGGCACGTTAGCTCAGGAATACTCTCACCAAGCGTCTAAGGCACTGCCCCAGCCCTCCTGTCCCACTCAGCAGCTCCCCTCTGTTCCCTGAAATGTGCTGATTCAGCATCCCCCCAGAACTGCTGCCACTGCCCCCTCAGGAATGGCTCATTCAGCTCTGGGAGGGAGGGACTGGTGCTGGGCCCTGGGTGCTGAGCCCCAGCTGCTGCTCCCAGTGCTAAGCTCTCCTCAGATCCAGCATCCCCTGGCTGGATCCGCCTGTCTGTCCCCACTGCTCCCTCAAAGGTTGTCTGGCTCCTTTGATAGAGGCACATCAAAGAGAGGGTGGGAGCCTTCCCCACCAAGGGAGGGTCAGGAGGGATGAGGGATGCTTTCACCAGAGCCTCTGGATGTCAAACAGATTAGGGAAGTGACAGCTCGGAAGGCGAGGAATGAGCTTTGTGATTTGTGCTCCCAGAGAAAACCCTTAAACCTTTAAGATCTTGACAGGATTTTACATGAAAACGGCGAGGACATTCCCTGGCCTCGTATGTCTTGAAATATCCCTTTGCTAGGCTTGCAACTTGTTGGCTCAAGGGATTCCTGATGGGATGAAAGGGGCTGGCGGGGTCAGGGCTGCGGGCAGGGTGCTCTGGGTGCCATTGCCAGGGCAGCTGAAGAGGAATCTCCCCCTCAACAGGGATGGAGTTAAATCTGCAAAACCTCACAGCGAGATAATGCTCCATTCCCATTCAAAAGCTTGAAAAATAGCAGCAAGCTTTTTTCTCAGTGTGAGTCAATCCCATAGCAGTGGGTAGGGAAAGCTTGGGATGCTTCAGGGTGACCAGCCCAAAGCCCAAAGGCTTCTGTGTTGGAAACATTGCAGAGATGGTTTGATGCACGACTGTAGGAGGAGGGAGGACTGGAATCAACCCCATTGTCACTAGGCCAGTGTTTGGAAGTCTTGGGTAACCCAGTGGTTGATTTCAATCCAGAGGAACAGGAATATTCTCACAGTGACCCCCCTCAAAAGCCCTCATTCACCTTTCCATAGGTTTGTAAATGTTCAGCGTCTGAGAGGAGATGAGGAAAAAGCAAGAACATTGGAGCATCTTGCTGCTTTCTTTTCCCTGGTTTGTTCTCTTTCCAAAATAAATAATTCTTGGTTGGCTGACACCAAACAGTCCCAGGAATTTTGTTTTCCCATCTGTGTAATAAGCCTTTGCAAATAGGAGTTTGTGCTTTCCTGATCATCTCTATTTATCACTCCACTGCCTATTCAAATTTCCAGCTCTGAGTGGTTTCCTACAAATTTCCTGGTGCCAGAGCCCAGTGTTGTGGGGAGGGGAAGGAGGCTGGTAAAAATCTGCACCTCATTGCTTTGCCTTTCAGAGGTTTTCTCAGAATAAACTGATCTTAACTTATCACTCTTGATTTCAGCATAGTCAGTGAGTGTGGCTGGACTTGGAAAAGTACAGGAGGCTTTTGCAAACTCCAGCTGGTGTAAGAGGGTCTCTTGTACAGGGTGGTGCTAAAGCCTGGAGAGCATTTCAGGACATGGAATGGGAAGATGTCACAGGACATGGCTGATGTTGATGGACTGAATCCTTTCTCCTGGAAGAGAACTGGAGTTAATTCACTGGTTTTCTGTGCCCCAGGTCTCTCCAATGGCCCTGAAGCAATGGAAGTGGATGGTCTGCAGGAAGTGCCCCTGTGCAGCTGCCGAATGGAAACCCCCAAGAGCAGAGAGATCACCACGTTAGCCAACAACCAGTGCATGGCCACAGAGAGCGTGGATAACGAGGTAGGAGCCTGTCCTGGAGCTTCCCACAGCCTTTCCTGTGAGGACAAGGCCATAAAGAGAGAAAAGGTGTGCCAGGAGCACGTGTGGGGTCACGCAGGGGCTCTGGGCCTGCTGGGCTGGGACCCTCTGGTGTGAGGAATGGCAGGGCCCGTGTCCCCCTGGCTGAGCTGAGGGCTCCAGCACTCTGTGCCTGCCACAGCACCGGGGTGAGGCCACTGGGAAGGGAGCAGGTGCTGTGTCTGCAGTGGGAGAGGCTCTGGGTGTCTCTCTCGGGCTTGTCCTGGCCTGTGTGGCTGGATCTGGTTGATGTAACATTCACACTTCAGGCCAAAGGGGCCCAAGTACAGGAACCTGCATCAGAGGGAGAAAATCCAGTCAAGGATTGGAGCTGGTTTCCCTTGACTATGAAGGAACTGCTGCAAACCTTGCTGTGGCCAGGTGTTGAGTTCAGGAGCTTGGCATGGCCTCTGCTGCCCCAGCCTTCCTCTCTCCTCCTCTCTTTCTGTCCCAAAGCTTCCATGTCCTGGCAGCTCTGCAGCCCCAGGTCTGACTGCCTGTCAGTGATTGCACTCGATGGCTTTGGGTCACAGCTAGGCTGCTTGGGCTCTGCTGGTTCCAGAAGTGTGGAAGGAAGTGGCAGAAGTGACTCCATTCCAAAATCTGGGAAGTGAGAACTGCAGGACAGGAATGCTCTTGATGGATTCTTCTTTTACTGGGAGGCACTTGGGTTTCTTTTCAGCTTCAGCCTCACTGCAGCACTCTCACACTCACCAGTGGTAGCACAAGGAGTGAGAACATCCCTGGTTCTCCTCTAGGATCCCAGGAGAAAGGTGAATGGAGGGACAAAGGGATAATCAGGTTTGTAGACCAGCTCTGCTTCTGTTAGTATGTGCTGGTACCTGTAGGGAGAGGAATTTCCAGAGAATGGCAGAATTGATTCATTACAGAGAAAATGTCCTGGGAGACTCATCAGAGAGAGGGAGGACCCCAGGGTTTCTAAACAAACACAAGGTGTGTGGAAGAATTTCTGCTCCTGGCTATGGTGAGTTGACAGTTCTGTCCCTGCATAAATCACAGGGAGGAATAGCAAAGGCCATGCTTTATGTTAGATTCTTTTTAATAATGGGATAAGTGACTCAGAGTTGTTAGAGGAATATTATTGTGTGAATAGTGGCTTTTCCAGACTGTCATGTCCTTGGAGAGTGTTACAAATAGTTATGAGCACCCTGCTGCACTTTCTAATGGTTGGAAAATAGCAATTAATCATGCTGAACTTGCTTTAGAGTTTCTAACAAATAATGAAGTGTGGCATAACAGTGCAAGGTCTTCCTCACGTGGGTAATGCAGCTTTCCACATGTCAGTGGAATTTCCTCAGCTCAGTAAAATTCCTCCTCAGGAAAAGATCCATGATCCCCTTGTGTCACCCCTGCAGCCCCTGGGGTCACGGTGGTGACAGGGATCAGTCTGGTCAAGGTGTCCCAACCACAGGAAGTGTTTGCAGCTGGAATTTGGGAAAGCTGAATTGGAGGTGCCGGGGCGAATGATGAGCCTAGGTTAAAATCCATTCTCTTTTCCCACAGAGGTGTTGTGTCTGCAGGAGTGGAATTTAAAAAATTTAGAGAGAAAGTTTAGTTTTGTTGAGAAAAAGCAGCAAATCCTTGGCTGGAGCAGAGGGACAGTCTGTGGCACTGAGTCTCTGACTGACTCTGTCATGAGGACAATAAATTCTCCAGCTTCCCTCCAAGGGACCCTTCCTTGAAGCAGCCTTTCACCTTGATATTCCTAATTTATAGATCTCCTTTGACAGGTATTTGGGGAAAGCAAGATTATTATCAAGGAGAACTTGAAACAGACACAGAGAGTGTCATGTCATGCTGGCAGGTGACAGCTGGGCTGGGGCAGGGGTGGCTGTAGGAGGTGCTGATCCCTCTTGGTGCAGCAGAGCAAGGAACATTGGCTGGGAACAGGGAACCCCAATTATGGAACCTGCTGCCAGTAACAGGACAAGGTGGGGCATGAGAAGGCATGGAGTGATAGGAAAAGGGAAATGGCTTTAAGCTGAAGGAGGACAGATGAAGATTGGGAAGAAATTGTTCCCTGTGAGGGCAGTGAGGCCCTGGCACAGGGTGCCCAGAGCAGCTGTGGCTGTCCCTGGATCCCTGGCAGTGCCCAAGGCCAGGCTGGACAGGGCTTGAAGCAGCCTGGGACAGTGGGAGGTGTCCCTGCCCGTGGCAGGGGTGGATGTGGATGAGGTTTAAGGTCCCCTCCATCCAACCCAAGCCATTCCAGGATTCTGTGATTCTCTGATTTTTAAGCCCAGAGCTGTAGATTGGTGAAATCCTTTGGAAAACCTGCTCCAAACATGACTTTAGCTGAGCTCTCATGAAAGCCTGGCTCTTCATCCCTGTGGTCTGGGCGGGGGCCAGTGCTGGAACCAGTACAGACGATAACTTCGCTGGCAATGAGGAACAATTATTTTTCCCTTTATCTTCCTGTGCCTGGGAGTTTTGAGCAGTAACAAGATTTAGTGCGTATGGTCTCCTTCTCTTGGTCACTGACACCCGCTCTTCCTGGCAAGAGGAGAGTGTGTGTTGTGTGAGTCAGGCCCCTGGGACTGCCCCTTCTGCTGCTTGGCTGTTGCCTATTTCCAGTTATGACTTTGTTGTTGTTGTTGCAAGGAACAAATGACTCGGGGTGCACATGCATGTTAGTTAGTAAATGATGCATTCCTTCCTGAGAGCAGCTTTCACAGCTTCCTGCTGCACTGCTAATGCTCTCTGGCACACAGCTGAATTCCTGTGAAAAAGCCAGGGCTCCTCGAGGCAGTGTGCAAAATCTTCCTCTGCACAAGCACAGGGAGTGTTGTGGTCTGCAGTAATTTCATTTCCTTTAATTTCTCCTGTTCCAGCTGGGCCGATGCACAAACAGTGTGGTTAAGTATGAACTGATGCGCCCGTCTAACAAAGTCCAGCTTTTGGTGCTGTGTGAGGACCATAGAGGGAGGATGGTGAAACACCAGTGTTGCCCTGGCTGTGGATACTTTTGCACTGCAGTAAGTTCGTGCTCTCAATCTAGGGAAGGGGGTACCTGTTGCAACAGCTGGAAGCTGAAGGTGGAGATGGTCCCTAAAGGGGTGTCCTGACTTCCTGGCATCAGCCCCACCTCGTTCCACAGCACATCAGGAGGTGTTTTCAATAGGGATGTGTGTGAGGGTAGCTGAAATCATCACCTTTATCTTCCTGGAGACCCCCAAGGGGTGTTACCAAAGGGATTTCACATGCTGGAAGTCCTGCCTTTGGAATTTCTTTGGAACAAGGGTTTGTTGTTTTTCTTTCTGTGTACAAGTCAATCACATCCAAAAAATGTCTTAGCTTGGTTTGTAAATGAACCTGTGCCTCCACCTCTGTGTTCCCTCAGGTTGAGGAGCCTGAGTGATGGCACTAGACCAAGGCAGTGTTGGAGATCTCAATTAGGTTAGATATTAGGAAGATTAAATATTAGGAAGGAATTCTCCCCTGTGAGGGTGGGCAGGCCCTGGCACAGGGTGCCCAGAGAAGCTGTGGCTGCCCCTGGATCCCTGGAAGTGTCCAAGGCCAGGCTGGACAGGGCTTGGAGCAGCCTGGGACAGTGGAAGGTGTCCCTGCCCATGGCAGGGGGGTGGAACCAGATGAGATTTAAGGTTCCTTCCAACTCAAACCACTCTGTGATCTCCTGCTGCTTCTTCCACCTGTGCCACCGAGGCTTTTAAGGGACTTGGTGCAGTCCTTTAGTGGTCGGTGTCCTGCTTTCCCTGTGGATAAAGCTGAAAGGCACCAACTGAGGCCTCATGGAGTGATGATGAGGCTTAATTGTGTGATGCTGCTATTTTTCAAGATGACTCAAGGAAAGATGCTGCAGTCGTCTCAAGCATTATTGTAGTAAGTGGAGCCATCCTGAGTTTTCTTGCTGAGTCAAAGATCATTTAGAAGATAAAATCCTCAAAACCCTTCAAGGCATTTGCAAAGCTGAAATATAGTTAATTAGATTGCTTGGGAGGACTGGATTCAGGAGAAGAGAGGGTTTGACTGGCCTTTCCTTGCATTCTCTTCCATCTCTCAGTGCTGTGTGCTGGTGCACAGAGGTGAACCTGGAGTGTTTG
The DNA here is from genome assembly GCA_013397155.1 of Irena cyanogastra. Lineage (NCBI taxonomy): Eukaryota > Metazoa > Chordata > Aves > Passeriformes > Irenidae > Irena > Irena cyanogastra. The sequence continues at coordinate 228,049 of VWZV01008310.1, forward strand.
TCTGTGCCACCCATCACCAACCCAGAGCACAGCAGGGCTTCAGGCAGCACTGACACCACAGGCAGGGAGTTCTGGGGTCCTGCACAGCAGTTGCGGGGACTTTGCTAGAAAGGGAAAATAATTTTAAGAGGAATTGCCCAGTTTGTTGCATGAGCAGTCAGCTTGTTTGGGTTAATTAGGCTGGTCTAGGCAGAAGAGTCACATAATTTGGGTTACACTGGGGTCAATGACAGATTCATGCAGGTTCTTGAATGGTTTGTGTGCAGCTGTGTTTCAGGTAGTTTTAATGCTGGCTCAGCACAGGTCTGAAGGTTTCTTTTCCAGTGTTGGGGGCGTCCTTACAGTGCACTGGCACTTCTAGAGACTTCAAGCGTTAGAGGGAAGAGCTGGAAATCGGGACTTCTTTGTTCTGTTTCCCAAGCACAATTCAAAATCTTGCTTTGCAGTCCTTAACCAAGTGAGTTTTTCCCCCTTTACCTTGGTTTTGTTCTCTTCTAAAGAAGTGGCAGTGCTTGCTTTACTGTACTGGACGCAGCAGGGCCGAGAGAGGTGGTGAGAGGAGTGGCATGGAGCGTGTGAAGGGGCGAGGCAGGGGCGGCGCGGGGGCTCAGTTCCTTCTCTGTGGTTTTTTAAGGGCACTTTCATGGAGTGTCAGCCCGAGAGCAGCATCTCCCACCGCTTCCACAAGAGCTGTGCCTCGCAGGTGAACGACACCAGCTACTGCCCTCACTGCGGGGAGGACGCCTCCAAGGCCAAGGAGGTGACAATAGCCAAGGCTGACACCACCTCCACGGTGTCCCTGAGCTACGAGCAGCAGAAACCGGTGGCTCTGGAGGGCAGGGCCGACACCACGACAGGGAGGTGAGCACGGGGGGATCTCAAACCTCCTGCCAGGCCAGGCTTTGGTTTGAATGGTTGGGCTCCTCCTGAGCTGAGTGCTGCCTGGGCCAGCTCAGCTGCAGGAATCTGCAGGGATGCTTTGTGTCACTCGCTGCCCCAGAGCTGAGGCAGAGGCTCTGGAGGTTGGGGGGTTCAGGAGTTAAACCATATCTTCCTCGTATTGTTAGAAATGGAATAATAGTGGAATTAGTTGATATTGTCAGGTTTGCTAAGTGACAGTGATTCCCATCTGCAGCTCCTGACTCGCATCCATGCGAGGAGGAAAACACAAATCAAACCAGCTATGTTGAACTGTGCTCTGACTTCCCATCCCATCTGGCCTTGTTCAGGTGGCTTTAAGACTTGCCCTATGTGCCTGGGTCTCCTGAAGCACAGAGTACCTCAAGATGTAGTCAGAGGGCAGTGCAATTCCTTTCTGGGACAAGTTCTTACCGAAAAAGCTGTAAAATATATTGGTTTGGGTTTCGATTTCAGTTATATTTATCTGTATTTAAAATGCATTTGCTTATCTTTTTTGGCGTAAGAGAAACATTGTTGTGTATTTTTAATGGTTGTGCTTTGGCTGTCTCCCATTTTTCCTCTTCAGTGGCACTGGGACGAGGTTGTCAGAGGAAGACAAGCCAGAAAGTTCGGCTGCTGAAGGGTTTGACATTGCTGGGTCTTCAGTTTTTCCAAAGCCTACTACTAGCTTGACCCAGGGACCAGTGAAAGAAACTCTGGAAAGTGCCCTGATTGCCCTGGACTCCGAAAAGTAAGAAAAAGACCATTGGGTCCCTCCAGTTCCCAGCAAAGTTGCTTAGCCTAGAGGAAACGAGATTTAGCTTTTCTGGATTTTGGTCCAACTCAGAGCTTTTTTTGTTCACTTCACTCATTAGTCATCCCCAACAGATTTGGGAGAACTGTTACAGCCCTAAATGTCTTATTGATTTCTCTGGAGGATTTAGTTTTTCACTGGTGCTGCAGCTGTAGCTTCTGGGAGCTCCTGTTCACAGTAGTGAGACCCAGAATCTGTTGCTGAGCAGCACTGAACAGATCCAGCCCTCATTGGAACAGGACTGGCTGGGGCTGGAGCTGGAAGTTTTAAAACCTCCTTCTGGAGACTCGTTTTTCTGCAGCTGTTCTCTGGAGCTGTATCAGAGAATCACAGAAAGTTTGGGTTGGAACTGACCTTAGAGCTCATCCAGTTCCACCCCTGCCATGGGCAGGGACATGTCCCACTATCCCAGGTGGCTCCAAGCCCTGTCCAGCCTGGCCTTGGACACTTCCAGGGATCCAGGGGCAGCCACAGCTTCTCTGGGCACCCTGTACCAGGGCCTGCCCACCCTCACAGGGAACAATTCATATCTTAAATTTCCAGTCTTTCAGTTTGAGGTCATTCCCTGTGTCCTGTCCCTCCATCTCTTGTCCCCAGTCCCTCTCCAGCTCTCCTGGAGCCCCATTATGCCCTGGAAGGGGCTCTGAGCTCTCCCTGGAGCCTTTTTTCCTCTGGGTAACATGCCCAGCTCTCCCAGCCTGGCTCCAGAGCAGAGGGCTCCAGCCCTGGGAGCAGCTCCATGGCCTCCTCTGGATTCACTCCAACAGCTCCAGCTCCTCCTCGTGTTGGGGATCCCAGATGTGGAGGCAGCTCTGCAGGTGGGGTCTCACCTGAGTGGGACAGAGGGGCAGAACTCCTGTCCTGCTGCCCAGGCTGGGGGATGATACCAGAACGTTGTCAGGCCCAGGGGTGGCAGGGGGGCAGTGACATTCCTGTTGTTCCCTGGGGTTAACTCTGCCTCTCTCCCTGCTCCTGCAGGCCCAAGAAGCTGCGGTTCCACCCGAAGCAGCTGTACTTCTCTGCCAGGCAAGGGGAGCTGCAGAAGGTCCTGCTGATGTTGGGTAGGTGCCTCCTGCCCAGGCCAGGGCCTGTCTGGCAGCACTCCCAGCTCCTGCCAGGCAGTGCCAGTGGCCACTTCCCAGCATGGCACCACGTCATCTTCCCAGTGCCCCAGGGAGGGGACTTGGAGCACAGAGACTCCCGCGGGTGATGCGTCACTGGGAAGGTTTCATCTCTCTGGGAAAGGGGCACTGTTCCCCACTTGGGTCTGCATTTCAGTAGTGCTTAGTGGTTTATCCAAACGAGCTGGCTGTGTCCCCAGAATGACCTCCATGTAGTTTTTCCCATCCCCTCTCCATGCCTGAGATACATATTTGCATCCAGTAGAGAGGGAATAGATGGGAGTCAGCTTAAGCCAGGACTCATCAGCAAGAAAGCAGAAAGGAAGAGCCTTCAATCCATGGGGTTTGTTTTGGGGTACAGTGTTGCCTATCACCAGATGCCTTTGAGCTGCTGAGCTTGTTTTTAGCATCCAATATTCCCCAGGAATTTCCCCCTCTGAAGGACACAATGTTTCCTCAGGATGCTTCCTTTCCACTCCAGTACTTTGCTGTACGTTTTTGGACGCTTTCTGTTCTTGCCCTTTATCAGTTCCTTCTTTTTTTTTTGTCTAGCAAGTGTTTGCTCCATTGTTCCTGTCTTCAATAGCACAGAAATGTTATTCATTGATATTTAACCACAGCCTCATCATACACAACATGTTATCATGCCCAGACATCTTTGTCTGGCTGTCAGCATCATCTGTCAGTCTCTGCACAGCTGTGAGAATCTCTGGCCAGATCTGAGCTTGTGTGGAGAAATTCCATCCATGTTGCAGCTCTGTATTTGCAGGGGTGCAAAAAGGATCGCTAGTATTAATTGCAGTTAATAGGGGTGAGACAGAGCCCAGGTGATACCAACTCTTTGTTGTTCCCAATTTCTGGGTTGCTTTAAAATGAGCAGCAGTTTTTTTCTTTTTTTTAATCCTTATGTGGTGTTTGTTGTTTTTGAGATGAGATTGTGAAGCTGAGGGATGTGGCCTTTGGAGAGATAGTAATGCCTTAAAAAGGTATTGAATTCCATGGTGTTTCTAAGCTCTAGGTTCGAGGGCTGTTGCATATTGAATGTGCAGGGGACTGCCCTGAGAGCTTTCTGGTGAAATGTGCAGTGAGACGTGAGCAGGGCTGAGGATGGGCTGGGAACCCATCCTTTTAAAGCCTTTAGCTGAGACATGATTCTCCTGTTACACTTCAGTCTCTGAACTGTGGTTGAAAGTGCCTCTGCTCTGTTTTGCAGTGGATGGAATTGACCCTAATTTTAAAATGGAGCATCAGAGTAAGAGAACCCCTCTCCATGCTGCCGCCGAGTCTGGCCACGTGGACATCTGCCACATGCTCATTCAGGTCTGTCTGCACTTCCAGCCCTCTGTACAAACCATTTTCTGTGGGCTTTGGTCTGCCCCACATGGAGATCAGCAGTGGAAAATCCCTCCTGTAAAAAAAAACCTCCTTGATCTCAGGGTTTGCTGAGGGAAGAGTGGAGCAGAGTAACTAGAGGGCACAGCTGGAATTGTCCTGCTGGGCTCTTCTCCAGGCAAGGAGCAGGGCAAGATTTGGTGCAGGGCACTGTGGGGCAGGTGGGGATCTGTGCTCAAGCACAGCCAGAGCTGGGCACTGCCAGATGTGCCAGCACAGCCTGATGCACTGCCAGATGTGCCAGAACAGGCTGCCTGAGCTGCCAGATGTGCTGCCAGGCTGCAGGAGATGTCCAAGCTCTTGGTTTTGATCTCCAAGCCAGATTGCTCCTGGTGATGAGGGCAGTGAGGCTCTGGAAGCTGCCAGGCCCTGTCTTCTCTTCTGTCAAAACCTGAGGAGCTCCAGCAGGATTTTCCTTTGCAGCATAAATGTCTCACTTGTGGAAAGGAGTGAAGGGAAGATGCAAGTTGGGTTTGTTGTCTGAGATTTGGATTCTAACTGAGGGAAGATGGTCAAAGCTGCAGGGATGTTGTTGAGCCTGCTCCAAAACAATGTGAAGTAGAAAAAGAAGGATTAAAAAGTTAATAGTTTTTCTTTTTTGTACTGGTGTACCTGGTCTGGAGTGACTGGAAGTGTGTTTTGTTTACCCAGTGGGATTGGGAGACCTTAAAGGGCTGATGAGAAGGCAGCAGTGACTGGCCCTTGGAAATGATCCTGTTGGGCTGGTGCATTTCAGCACCTGGGATTGGAGGCTTTCAGTACTGTTTGTAGGCAGCAATGGGCCTTCCTGGCTGCTCTCACTGAAACTACTGCCTGTGAAGACAGTGCAATGAGGAAAAGGGGCAAAACTTGTGAGATATTACAAACAATTTAATTATCAGAAGGGTTGGTTTGTTTCCAAAGTGCTTCATCTTGTCTCTCCCTGAGGTCTGGCTTCTGCAGCAGCCCAGTGTTTGGCTGGGAATGGCCCCAGCTTGTTCCACTTGAAATGCCTCCCCTCTGCTCTGGTTTAAATGGCTCTGGCTGGGGAAAAGAGTCAAAACAAAGGAATTCATGGGAGGCTGAAAACACCTGAAAACAGCTCCTTGTGCCAGCTGAACCTGAGTCAGCTGCTGTGAACAGGTCTGAGCCTCACACATACACATCTGCCAAGAGCTGTGTGTCTGAGACCTTTTGGGTTTAAGTTTTGGGTGCTTCCTGAGCGCAGCCCAGGGCTAAAGCAGGCAGGATAACCTGACATAGGCATGGTTTGGAAAGGAGTGAGGTATTGGTTGAAGGCACTCTGGGTTGGGCTGAACAGATGCTCAGAGACCTCTGTGGAAGTGGTGCCATTGACTTCCACAGGAATATTTAGCCAATCCCCAGGATATTTTTTACAGCTCCTGCCTCTGTTGCCATCAGCAAGTTGTTCCTGCTGCTTGTGACATTGAGAAGAGCTGGTTGTTGTAGTCTAAATCATAGACCAGGGAAAACAAAGCTGCTGGAAAAAGGAGGAGGCTGACTTTTCCAAATTGTTACACAAACAGAATCTAGAAAGTAGGAGTACAAAATCTGTTAATAGCAGGAGTTACTTAATACCAGCTGTTGGCTTCCTTACAGTTCCTCCTGGCTGAGGAAGGCAGGAGAGGGGGCAGGCAGCGTGTGCTGTTTGCAGAGCAGGTGGACTTGCACTGCCTTCTTTCCTCGTTTTATTTCTTCTTTTTTATTCTTTCCCCCTCTTCTTAATATGGCTAAATTTCAGGAGAAAATCTTGTTATTAAATCTCTACTCCCACATCCTTCCTCTGCTAATTGTCCTTGTCCTTGCCCTGGCCTCCCAACAGGCTGGTGCTAACATTGACACCTGCTCTGAGGACCAGAGGACCCCGCTGATGGAAGCAGCAGAAAACAACCACCTGGAAACTGTGAAATACCTGATCAAGGCTGGAGCACTAGTAGATCCCAAGGTAGAAATTTATTCCTTCCCTTTTTCTCCTGAGGAAGCCTCTGTCCAACATTTCTTTCTTGAAGGTTTGGGTGGAAGTGCCCAGGTGAGGAGAAATGGACTGGTTTGTCTTGGAGTGAAGGCTGGAGGTGTCATAATCTCATTTTTTGCTGGCCATGAGCTGTTTGGGGCAAGTGTTGCCACTTGCCCCTTTACTTTGTGGCACTAAATGTCAGAGGGATTTGATTTCATAGGTCTTAGTGTCACAAATCCATCGCAGTGGAGTTGGATTGCAGAGTTCTCTTCTCTGTGGACTCTAATGATGAGAGTTTTGGGATGATGTTTTAAAATGGGCTGGTAATTAGGTGCTTGCCAAGCCAGGAAAAATGCCAGAGGAAGCTTTCCTTTCCAAAGGACTGATGTGTGGATTCTTGCAGTCATGCTGCAGTGGCAAAATTGAACCCCATCTTTAAACTCTACCCCTTAATTTAAACCAAAACAATAAAATGCAGCTGTCTCTTTGCCTTTAGCATGCTCTGGTTGCTTTGCAATAATACACAGACCATTTATTAGTCCCATAAATCAGATGCTGTTTGGAGCACAGGAACCCTCCCATTGCAAACTTACTGTCACGACCTGCTGCTCTTGGCTGGGTTTGGGAAGGAACTGGCAGCATGGCACAAGGTATCAGGTGCTGCCCAATCCAGGCCTAAATCCATCCTGGGAGGTTGGTTCTGAGCTGGGAAGGGGAAAGGACAGGACAGGCATGTGTGGGCTCGTGCTAGCCACTCTCCCAAGTACCTTGGAGCAGCCCAGACATCTCTCACCTGATTTATTCCTGTGGAAGGGAAAAGAGGGGAGTTTGTGTTTCTAAAAGTCAAGAGAAGGCGATAAAGTCTGAGCTTGCAAAAGCAAATTAGAAGCCTCAGATCACATCTGAGGTCTAGGCTAGTTTATGATGTTAATTAGTTTCTTGCACCAACTCAGGCCTCTGTTTGAAAGCAGCAGAATTGGTTTGGAAGCAGCTCCAGACGTTTCCAGAGGAAATCCAGCCCTTACCTGGGGCAGGTGTGTGCAGAGCCCTGGGGCTGCAGGGTGGAGGCTCCCCAGCCCCCAGGGTGAAGCTGTTGGTCCTGTTACCAGGATGGAAAAGCCCCACTCAAAACCTGAAGGAACTTTACAGTAAAATCTGCCTGCTCTCCCAGGGCTGAGGAGCTGCACTTGGTTCTTGCCAATCCAAGGGGGAAGCTGTGGAATTATTCAGCAGGAGCAGGCACATATGGGGGTGTAGAAACTCTTTCTGTGTCCCAAGGAGCCCTCATGGTGCAATCCCTGACCTGAGATGTGCCCTCCTTGCTCAGAGAGCTGCTCCCTCACCCTGCATCACATCAGCTCCATCCCAAAGCTCTCACCTCCAGTGCTGCTTCCAGGGATTTGGCTGGAATGAGTTGTTTGGTTTTCAGTCTTTCATTTCCTCCTCCTGATTTCCTGCTCTCTGGGCCTTGCTCTGTGCTAAGCTCTTGGGATATAAATGCCTGATAAAAGTCAGGCTGCTGCCAGAGAGCTCTTTGGTGTGAGGGTGGGAGCATCTCCATCATGACTCACAGCCTGTCCATCTCCTCCAGGCCTTGCATTCCCAGCTCCCAAAGGCATTTTTCCTTTCAACCTTCGGGGTTGTTTTTTATCTGCTGTCTGGGCAGATGGCTGTGGGCAGGCTGGGGACCTGGTCTCTCTGGAGAGAGACACCACAGCCCTGGACCTGCTGCCAGGTGCTGGGATAAGGCCTTGGGCTAGCAAAATCCAGCAAAAAACCTGGAGAAATGGAGCATTTCAACTTGAGACAAAGTGATTTTTCTGATGTAAAGTACAAACTTTGCCTGTGTAAAGGATTTTTTGCTTCCCTTTGGCTCTCCAGCACATGGAGAGGAGTGGGAAGGGGGTCGTTGGAGAAGGGGGGCATCACTGCCAAGGTTTGGGGCTGGTGCCTTCCCCAGGCTTTGCAGACCCCTTTGCACTCTCAGCCTCCTTCTCTGCAGGGTGGCTCCTCTTTGGTGTAAAGCTCCCAAGCTCTGCTTAGTGCTGGCCCTGGCTCCTGCTCTCTACCCTCCTGGCAGTGGGCTGGAGACTTCTGGAGTTCTCTGCTCCATCTGGGAACTTCTCTGCTGTTCCTGAGCATCTCTGAGGGTTTGTTCTGTGGTTGTGTGCAGGATGCTGAGGGCTCCACGTGTCTGCACTTGGCAGCCAAGAAGGGGCATTATGACGTGGTGCAGTACCTGCTCTCCAACGGGAAGATGGATGTCAACTGCCAGGTGAGGCCTTCCCCGGGGCAGGAGCTGCTTGGCCCAGGTCAGGGACTCCCTCAGCACTGTGCTGGGTGCCCAGTGCTCACTCAAGTACAGTTCTGCTGCTGGGGGACACCTCCAGACCAGCACAGGGTGACAATTCTGCGTGCCTCCTCTCTGCCAGGGAGGGTGATCCCTTACTGACCTCAGGGAAACTTCCCTTGATTTGCAGTTTCTCCTTGGCTTTGAATTTGCTGTGGAGCCTGTGGCTCCAGGGTCTCTGTGCTTTTCCTAGTGGGGGGATCATGGACAATGGTGTGGGATGGGTTGAGCCTGGCACTCATCACTGTGGGGTTTATCCATTGCTGTGGGGTGAGACAGAGCTGCCCCTGGGGAAAGGGCAGGTTCCCCAGGCTTCTCAGGGAGTTTCTGTAAGATCTTTTACAGCCCTGGGTGTTCCTTGAGCCTTTTGAACAGTCAGGGTGCTTGGACAAGCTGGGGATGCAGTGGCAGCCTGCTGAGCTGGAATTAACTCCAGCTGGCTCAGGTGTCACGCTGGGCTCTGAGGGACCTGCAGCAGTGCAGACAGGAGGGGAATGAGGAGAGAGGCAGGGGGAGGGGAGGGCAGGGCTGTGTGGGGGCCAGCAGGAGGCTGTGTGTGTGCTGTGTGTCACCCTGCTGTCCCTGCCCAGGACGATGGTGGCTGGACGCCGATGATCTGGGCCACGGAGTACAAGCACATCGAGCTGGTGAAGCTGCTGCTGGCCAAGGGCTCGGACATCAACATCCGTGACAACGTAAGGCTCCTCTGGAACCTCCTGCAGAATCTCTGTCTCTCTTTAACCCCCAGACACGCCCCAGGTGACAGATTTTGGGCTCAGTCCCTTGCCGTGGTGTCAGTGAAAAGTGTCTGGTGAGAGAGTTTTCCTGCGTTCTGGGCAGAAGTTTGGCAGCTTGTGGGATGTGCTCTCCCTCCAGCTGCTCTGTCACAGCCTGTAAGGATGCTGTGTGGAATCTCAGGCTGGACTCAGCTGAGCCTCGCTGGTTCCCATCCCTCTGGGCCCACTGTGCTGCCACTGGACGCTGCACCAGGCAGATCCCCTTTAGTCCAGACTTACCAGCTGTGTGTTTGTCCCAGGCCAGTGACTCTGGGCGTGGGTTAGGGGCACCCCGTGTGCCTTTTGAGGAGAATGAGCTCGTATTTGTGTTTCTGGATGGGTTGGGTGCTCTGCCAGCAGCTATCAAAGCCTGGCTTTTCCTGGGCATCACTGGCACGAAGCTCTGATGTGTCCAGAGCATGGCCAGGCTGGCAGCTCAGGCTGGAGCTGGCTCCTGGCCTGCCCTTCACCTCCCTAAATCCTGCTCCAGTGGGATGCACTCAGTGCTTGAGTCCCTGGAGCTCGGTGGGACCCCCAGCTCTGCCTGTGGGGCTGTGCCAGCTGCTTTCCCAGGGATTTACAAGGAAATAGAGGAGATACAAAGAGATACTGTCTGCTTTTTTCCCAGCCTTCTTCGGGGAGTCATTGTATCAGCACTGCTCCTCTGTTTTCCTTATACTCTGTTTCTCTTTTTTTCTTGGAGTCTCTAAGGATATTGAAGTGTGGTGTCTCACCACATTCCTGGTAGTGTCCATGGCCAGGTTGGACAAGGTTTGGAGGAACCTGGGAATAGTGGAAAGTGTCCCTGTCCATGGCAGGGGGTGGCACCCCATGAGCTTTGAGGTCTCTTCCAAACCAAACCAAAACAAACCCCTCTGTATTTCTGTGGTTGTGTGATTTAACTCCAGCCAGTCACCAAGCCCCTCACAGCCTCTTGCTCACTCCCCCACCAATGGGGAGAGAATCAGAAGGGTAAAAGGTAGAAAAAGACTTGTGTCTTGAGATACAGTTTAATTTAATTACAGTTTACAAAGGCACCACACAAGCAGAACAAAACAGGGAATTCATTCCCTGCTTCCCATGGTTCAGAAAATGCAGGAGAGCAGGGCCCACCCATGGAACAGTGACCTGAGAAGACAAAAACCATCACTCCAAACATCCCCCTTCCTCCTTCTTTCCCCACTTCATATCCTGAACTGATGTCAGATGGTCTGGAATATCCCTTTGGTTGGGGTCACCTGTCCTGCTATGTCCTCCCGGCCTTCCATGTCCCTCAGTCTCCTCCCCAGGACCAGAACAGGCTCTGTGTCAGCCCTGCTCAGCAGCAGCAGCAGAACCATCTCTGTGTCCCCGCCCTGTGTTCAGCACAGCACCACACCAGCCCCTGGGAGAAGTATGAACTCTACTCCAGCCAAACACAGCACACTCAGATAGTTCCCAGTTCCCAGGCAGGTCTGGATCCAATCCTGTTCCTATAAACAACAGTCAAGGTGAGAGGGGGCTTTTTGGGCTGTTACATCTGCTGTTGACTCTGAACACAACAGACTCTTTGATCTGTCAGTGCTTCAAAAACACACATTAATGATGAACATCAAATCAACTCAGTCAACAATTTACTTGAAAGAAAATTGTGCTCTTAACGGCTGTGTGTGTCACACATCTATCCTGGACCTGCAGCTGGGGTGTCCTGATGGATGTGGTTAAGGACAGATGTCACTCGTGCTGGGAAACACCCTGCTTTGGGAGAAATGCTTTGATTGTGATGATGCTGCTTTTTGGGCAGGAGCAATGCAAGGCAGAGCACCAGTCCAGGTGTCTGTGACCTGTCTGAGCTGCAGACCACAGGATGGACGTGTGCAACCCACAGGATGGATGTTTTCTGTAGGTTGTATGGGATTTTTCTAGATGATACTGTAAAGGGGGAAGCAGGAGCTGGGTAGAAAAGTGTCTCCCTCTCCCTGATGTGTGGCAATAACTCCCTATTTAAGGCAGGACCTTAAGTTACATGGTAACAGCTCAAACACTCCAGCAGCAGCTTTGTTTTTGCTTTAAAAAGAAGAAAAAAAGGAGCTAGCTGGGTGATCATTACTATCATTTCACTGTTGTCATCGACGTCTTTGGAGCCTGTCACGGGGAAGGGATCGACGTGTGCTGCAAATTGCAGTGTAACAGAAAACAGGATCATCCCTTTAAATACCTCCATCAGAAAGATGAGTGTTCAGCTATTTCCAGTGCTGCTAGTGAGAGATGAGTACATACAGTATTTAAGAGATGCCTGGAGTCAGATTGATTGCTTACCCCGTGGCTCCTGGTACTCTTTTTGGCACCTTCACGTACCCTATGTGCTCTTTTTCTCCGTAATTTCATGCTGTGCTCTTTTTCTCCTTAGTTTTGCAGCCCTGGGAGGCACAGTAGCTTTCCTGGCTGTTGTGGCTGGGGAAACTCAGCATCCAGCCTTTTCCAGCATGTTTGTTCATGTCTGTCACCTTCTTCCTGGATTGATCTAGATTGGTTTGTGGCTGAGAGACTGACGAGCTGTCTGTGTGTGTGTAGGGAAGGTGATGGATTGCCTTGTGTGCAGCCTCCCCATCCTTGGTGTGCAGAGGTGGATGGAGTGAGAACTCCCTGTTTGGCTGCTCTGAGGTTTCCCTGTCCAGCCTGGCATTCCCAGCCAGCCAGAGCAGGGTGGGGATGGCAGCCACACGCTGAACGCTGCAGGTGCAGAGCTGAGGAAGGAACCCCCAAAGCCACGGGCTTTAAAGCAATCTTCTCTCTGTTCTCTTTCCCTCCAGGAGGAAAACATTTGTTTGCACTGGGCTGCTTTTTCTGGCTGTGTTGACATAGCTGAGATCCTGCTGGCAGCAAAGTGTGACCTGCACGCCGTGAACATCCACGGGGACTCGCCCCTGCACATCGCGGCGCGAGAGAACCGCTACGAGTGTGTGGTGTAAGTGCCCTGCTCACCCCTCCCTGCCTCCCTGGCTGCTGCCTGGCAGGCTCAGGAGAGCCTCTGAAATGCCTTTGGCCTTTACACACAGCCCAGGATTGGGATGGAGGGCTTGTTTTTCTCCCAGGGGTGAGGCGTGTGAGGTACCAGCTGCTGCCAGAGCTGCTCAGAGAATGTGGCGTGTTTTGGAGTCTGAGGGGCTGTGCTCAGCCTGGGCTTCCCAGCAGGAAGGTGTCAGGCTTCCTTGATTAAAGCTTTTTTTTCCCCCACCACTAGCATGGTAACAGGGTTTTTCCTTTGCTTCATCCTTGCTCTGAATAAAGCCATCATGTTCTCACCAAAAGCTGGTGAGTATAAACAAGGGCCAAGTCCTCCACCAGTTTCTTGTGGAGCTTTTCCATTTCCAGCCTACTCTTCCCACCCCATATCTTTCCCTGCCAGAGAGAGTTTCAAGCCTGTCTGAAGTTAGGCTAGTACCAGCAAGGTACCTGAAGCAAGGCAAGTTTTGAGAGCTCTCATGGGTGCCTAGAGCTCCAGTCTGTGGCTTCTGTCAGAAGGATTCACTGAACCATGCTTAATAAAGAAAACTCAGGTGATTATTCACTACTACAGATTCTTCCTCATCCCTTAAGGGCTGGCTGGAGGATGTGATTTGGCTTGTTTTCCCTTTGCCTGTTTTCTCCTGGGGAATCCTTATCCTTCCTTGCTGTTTTGCAGTCTCTTTCTTTCCCGTGGCTCGGATGTCACTTTAAAGAACAAGGAGGGTGAGACTCCGCTCCAGTGCTCCAGCCTTAACTCTCAGGTCTGGGTGGCCCTACAGATGAACAAGACTCTCAAAGAATCATCTTCTGAGAAGCCTGTCCAGATAGAGAAGGTGGTGAGCAGGTGAGAATAGGGCTGGCTTTGCTTGTGGGTCATGAAACTGAGCCCTTGCACAGGGAAGGCCAGGGGCCTGGTTTAAGAAAGAACTGTGTAGCTTCTTAAACTGGTGTGAAGGTCAGCGTGAGCTTAGCAAGAACTAAGCCCATGCTGATTCAGTCCATGGTTTGCAAATTCATCCTCCAAATGGAAATACTCACAAGCACAAAGAACCATCTGTTAGGCAGGGTGGGAAAACATGAGCTCTGTTCTAGTCTGAATGGCTTTGAGTGCTCAGTGCTCAAAGCCAGTGATTCTGCCCCAGGATGGCATTTGAATGGCCCCTTGTCTGGGGGGACTTTCCTTCTGTGACAGTTCTTTCTCCACTGACAGAGACATTGCCCGGGGTTACGAGCGGATCCCCATTCCCTGCGTCAATTCCGTGGACAGTGAGCCCTGTCCCAGCAATTACAAATACGTGTCACAGAACTGTGTCACCTCCCCGATGGACATTGACAGGAACATCACTCATTTACAGGTGAGGGATTGTGCTTTGCTCCTGTTCTGGGCTCTGCAGTGCTCCTCAGAACACATTTGGCATTCCAGATGGGGATGTTGAGTCCTGATATTGCCATCAAATTCCAGCTAGGGTTGAGTGCCTCACCTCCAGCTCTTGTTGCAGGAGATGGGATTTTGATTTTCTTCAGTTTCGAGGCTTAAGCTGGGCTCTGTGTTCAGCTGTAGCATTGGCCATCTGGTGCTGGCTGATGTGGCTCCCATTTATGCTTGTCCTCTCTTCTGAGGCTGCAGAGTCAGGGATTTGTTGGGAGACCTTCCCCATGCTGCCTTCCCATGGACTGCAGCACCCAGGCCGAGGTGTTGGCTGTGATACTGCAGTCCTGGAAGGGCTGGGTGGGCAAAGCAGAGCTGGGGAGGTTCAGGGTGAGGGTGAGGCCTTGCTGGGCACAGCTCTGAGGTGGCTGCAGTGACTTTCCCAGGGCGAGTCCCTGTTGTCCAGCAGCCTGGTGGCGGGGCTGTGCTGTCTTGGGGATGCTGGGGAAGCAGCCAGCTGGAGTGGGAAGCAGAAGGGCAGGACTGAAGCAGCACAGCTGCATCATCTCCCAGCTCTGGTCCCTCCGTGGAGCTTTCCTTGTCCTCAGATGTGGAGAACAGCTCACAGGGCATGGGGGAGTGTTACAACAGAGGAACATCCTCTCCTGAGCAGTGAGGCTGGCTCTGAATGAGATCCTTCCTTGCAAGGCAGAGTCCTTTGGTGCTCACTGCACACAGAAATAAACAATGGAGTAGAACTGCCACTGAATGGTGAAGCTGGTGATCCCTCTGGCCGAGGAGCTGCAGCAAGAGGAAGAGATGTGGTTTCCTGACCCAGTCACCAGTTGCAGTCTCAGTTGTGTGAGTGGTGTGGAATTAACCCTTTGCTTCTCTTGCAGTATTGTGTCTGTATAGACGACTGCTCCTCCAGTAACTGCATGTGTGGCCAGCTCAGCATGCGCTGCTGGTACGACAAGGTGAGGACACACAGCCCCCTCCTGGCTCACACCAGGCCTGGGAGCTGCGTTTTGCCTAATTCAGTTCCTTGCACAACTCAAAGCCAGGTTGGACAGGGCTTGGAGCAACCCTGGTCTGCTGGGAGATGTCCATGCCCACAGAGGGGGTTGGGATGAGCTGAGCTTTAAGGCCCCTTCCAACCTAAACCATTCCCCGCTTCTATAATTCCAATTCCTTTCTTCTTGACTTAAAATGCCTGAAGTTACAGTCTCAGCTCTGAGACGTGTGATAATCCAAACTGTGTGTTCAGGGCAGCTTTTCTTGTGTTATTTATTTGTGTTCCTCTCGTGCCAACTGAGCCATTAATTACACCCATGTGATAGGGAGCATTTAATAATCCAAGCGTGAAATCAGCTTCCATTTCAGAGCAATGTGGAAAGTGCTGTAAGATGTAAACAAAGGGAGGGGAGTAGAAGGATTTTTTTTTTATCTGCCTTTATTTATTGTGATTCTTCTGGATGAAGGCAGAGTAAAGATGTTTTCACTGCCACATTGCCAGAAGTCAGGTTTATTTTGGGTAAATGCTTCAACCCTCCAGGGAGGTTTTGAGATTCATTTTTGGGCAGGTGCTACAAAGATCAGAAGTTCTGTGAATCTCTGCAGGTTTCTCCCGGGGGAGTGTTGGCATCTTTCTTGGCTTTGTAGCCATTTTATTTACACATTAATAGGTGATTACACCTCTCAAACCTTAAAAGCCAAATTTGTTAAATATGATAAATTACATCCATCACTTCCTTAATCCCGTATGTTGGTAAATAATTGAATTGTAGGTTTTTTTGGGAGTGTTATTTGGGAAAGTAGGGTGATTCAGAGAACTTGGGTGTACTGGCCTTGGACTCTGCAAGTTCAGGCTTTATTCCAGAGGCAGACTAAGCATCCATTTCTCCCCTCCAGCACAGCAAATGGCAATAATGATGATGATGCACACCAGTTTTCTGCACAGCACTGGGAGGTTTTTTTTAATGCTGTGTAGGGTGATGGCAGGCAGCAAAAATCTAAATCCTCTGGCTGTCAGCTGTGGGTGACAGTGGTGACTGTGGTGCTGTCAGGGTAGAGCAAAACCACTGCAGAACCTGAGCTCTGACACTGGGTTTGGGGAGGCTGGGGCATGACTTCACCGTGGGGTTCTCTGGCCTGTTTTTACCCTGGGGAGAATTTCTGTCTGTGGTTTTGGGGATCCCAGGAGCAGATGAATAACCCAGTCTGGGGTGGCTCTCTCCTTCAGGATGGCCGACTCCTGCCTGAGTTCAACATGGCCGAGCCCCCCCTGATCTTCGAGTGCAACCACGCGTGCTCGTGCTGGAGAACCTGCAGGAACCGGGTGGTGCAGAACGGCCTCAGGTGAGCAGGAGAGGCAGACACAGCTGCTCTGGGCAGGACCAACCCCAAATCCATGAGCTCTGGCTCTCGGCTCACCCATAATCCCACAAAACCCAGTATGGAAGCTGGGGCTGGTGGGGTGGAAGTGGGTCTCTGCGTGCTGCCGGTGGGAATGGAGCAGCAGTGGGTTGATGAGCTCAATTAACATCTCAGTTAATATTTGCACCCTGCTCATGGCACCATCAGGTGGGAACTGCAGTGTTCTTTCATCAGCTGACCATAAAACATACAAATGGCTTGTGGGTTTGCATGCACAGCCCAAGTGTGGAGAGCTGAAAAGGACATGACAGCAGCAGAGCTGCAGAGTCTGAATTTGAAAGATCTTGTAAGCCAGCAGTCTAGATTAGAAATACAGGCCAGCATGCCCAAGCTTGGCTGCTTAAAATTTACAAGTTCTTGGCAGGATTTCCCCTGAATTGGATACCTGACTGCCTGTTGGCCTCGCTGATCCAGGTTAGACCGCTGGGATTTTGGTGCCTGGCTGAAAATGTCAATGTTTTGGTTTGGACCTCTGCTATGGAGGAGTTTGCCACTGCACTAAGTTCAAAGGGATTCCACTGGAAAAAAAAAAAGACTTTTTAGAATTTCTTTGTAGTGCTGACAACACTCTTTTTGCAAGCTTTGTCATTTCAATGACATTTTGCACTGTTAAAAATAAGCAAAGAAGGAACTCGATGTGTTTCCTCAGAACTTTACCTTTCTCTGGTTTTCTCTGCCAAGCTCCCGAGCTCCTGTGCCTCCGTGGGTGTTTCTTCAGGAGCTGTACAGCTAGAGCTGTTGCTTTTGCATTTTTTGCTTTGCTGAAGTGTTTTTTCTGAAAGATGGGAAGGGTTGGAAACCCAATACGAGCCAGGGAGAGCAGCTCTGCTGGGAAGGAGGGTCAGGTGCTGGGCAGAGCTCGTGGTCCCCAGGGAGGTGGCAGGGAAGGCTCCTGCCTTGGGGCTGCAGCTGACACAGGGGTGCTGCTGCTCCATTTTCAGTGCTTCCTTTATCAGATTGGCTCCAAATTAACTCTGCCTGGCAGAGCACACGTATCCAGCTGGCAGCCTGGCCCAGCTCAGCTGGCAGGCTCAGCTCAGAGCCATGGCCTCGCTGCCGCCAGTGTCGGCTCCAGTGCAGAGCCCAGATCAGGGCTCTGCTCTGCTCTGATGGACAAGCCAAAACCTGGGGGAGCTTCCCCAAGCTCCAAACCCAGTGTTAGACCCTGCTTCTCTGAGAGCAATCACTCCCCTGAGGTCAGGGTTTGTCCTGGTGAAGCTGTGGGCAAACAGGATAAAATTCACATCCCTTGGTTTGAGCTGACAGTGCAGGAGGGAGTGGGTGGGGGGAAGAGAAGTACTGGGAAAACCAACAGGGTGAAGTTAAGGTGAGCATCAGATTTCACTTAATTCCGATAACAGCGTTGCTGAGAGTGGGTTTTGGTTCCCTCAGGGATAAAGCAAGCTTTTCCTAGCCCTGGAGACTGTTCATCCTGCACTTAACTCAGGTTCTGGCTGAGCATGAGGCAGAATGACTTACAGGATTGTTTCTCTGCCTATAAACCCCATCAGTAAAATTCCACAGAGCAGCTATTACACCAAGAAGTCTCAAGTTGCAGCTTTTCTTCATTGTCTTTCAGCCAGGCAGCTGGATATGATGGAACTGATGAATGCCCTGACTTTGGTAGAGGGCAGAGGGGTCAGAGCACTTAGCTCAAGGTGTTCTTTAGTCCCTGGGAGATCCCTGCCTTCCCCCTCAGCACCACTCCCTGCACAGCTCCACTGCTGTAAATCTCCTTCCACTTTCCCTGCTTCCTCCAGGCCTGTGTGGCGGGGAAGGAAATGCTGCTGGTGGGATTCTGATATCCTCTGTAAATCATCATCACACAGAGCATCCAGCCTTGTCCCCTCTGCCCCAGCCCCTTGGTGTGCACCCCGGCAGGCAGAAGAGGCTGACTGGCACCTGTCCCTTGTCCCTGGGCTGTTTCCATGCCAGCATCTGCCCACAGCTGGGAGCTGTGGGAGTGGAGCATTCCTGCAGGGTGAGAACGGGAGGGTGAATATTAAAATCCTCTGGGAGTGTGTGATGATGGAAGGTGCTGGCTTTTTGCTCATCTCTCCATGAAAATTCATTCTTTCCATGGAGTGCTGCCATCAGTGTGGCTTCATTTCCTCTTTTCCTCTTTGCCAGGACTCGGTTGCAGCTTTACCGGACACAAAAGATGGGCTGGGGAGTGCGGACGATGCAGGACATTCCTCTGGGGACCTTCGTGTGCGAGTAAGTTGTGCAGCTTCCATCAGCCCAAAACCCCAGCACTTCCCAAACCCAGCACTGAGTTGTGCAGCTTCCATCAGCCCAAAACCCCAGCACTTCCTAAACCCAGCAGTGAGTAAGTTGTGCAGCTTCCATCAGCCCAAAACCCCAGCACTTCCCAAACCCAGCACTGAGTTATGCAGCTTCCATCAGCCCAAAACCCCAGCACTTCCCAAACCCAGCACTAAGTTGTGCAGCTTCCATCAGCCCCAACACCCCAGCACTTCCCAAACCCCAGAGTAAGTTGTGCAGCTTTCACCATCCCAGCAGCCCCAGCACTGAGTGAGTTGTGCAGTTTTCACCATCCCAGCACCCCCAGCACTTCCCAAATTCAGCATCAGTGAGTTCTGCAGCTTCCATCAGCCCAGCAAGTGTCATCCATTCCCAAATCCAGGAGTAAAGTGTTCAGCTTTCACCAATCCAGCAACCCCAAATCCAGGAGTAAGTTGTTCAGCTTCCATCAGCCCAGCAACCCCAGCCCTTCCCCAGGGCACACATGGTTTTCTCCCCTTCAAGGAGAGATTTTCATGCAGATCAAGTTGGCATTGAGCCCAGCTGCCTGCCCTAAGCCAGAGGTTTCCTGACTCCACTTCCTGCTCTGCCTGTCCTTCTCATAGTGTGGAGCTTTCTCCACTCCCCTCTGTCTTGCTGGGATCTGTGCTCAGCTCTTCCCCCTTTGAAACATAAGTAATGGGGGAAAAACACATTTGGGTTTTGCTGCAAAATGTGCTTAACTCCCGTGTTTGCCACAGATATGGGACACTGCAGGCCAGGACAGTGTGGAACAACTTTCTCTGCTTCAATCCTGACTTCTCCAGAGGTTTTCCAGTGCCACAGCTCTGGGTTTAGTCTGATTCAGCAAAACAATGAAGCACTTGGGGTTAAGCACATGTTTTGGCCCTGACTCAATAAAGTACTTAGGCACAGAAATGTTCAGATTTATGTCAAGAGAAAAACTTATCATCAGACCCCACGGTTTGAGGCTTTAAAGTGGTAGTACTTTATTAAATAGTTTGGAAAGTGTTTCCCTCATTGCAATACTAACAATGTCTGAAGACCTTCTAAATAAGGCTGGGCTCTTGTCCATCGTGGAAATAGGTGCTGGTGGTTTTTAGAACTAGTTATTATGTGTTGTGGAATTGAGTGGGGGGTTGAGGAAGATCATTGCAGTATTTAAAAGAAAAAATAAAGGAAAAGATAATTCTGCAATGAATTAACCAAGTATTTCTTCTGTGTTGGGAGCTGACAGCTGCTAATTTTTTTTTTTTTTATGAGATAAAGCCAAAAGGTGCTGTTTGTGGGGAGTGTCTCAGGCCTGTCCTTATGCAGGGCTGTCCATAAGTACCAAAGGTCCCAGAGTCGTGGTGCAGTGCCCAGGAACAGGCCAGAGCCTGTGAGTAATCTACTCCCAAGGAAAAAAGGCAGTGACTTCACCAAGTCCTGCTGGAATGCCAGCACACAGGAGGAGCAGGCAGCCCAGGGAAGGTGTGATGAACACAGACATTGCACAGCACATGGGGCTGATGGGTGCAGATCCCACAGCCTGATACCCCCCTTGCCAGGAGCTGCTGGCACTGTTTCACTGCTGGGTACTATCTTCATTAGCTAAATGAGCTGCCTACTAACAAGCTGAGCTAATTAATGTCATGCCCATGCACATTCCTCCTGTGTCACACACTCCTTTTCTCACTCACCAAATCCAAGCCCTTGGCTCCATGAGTCCTTCCTATGATTCTCTATGAGCATCCCATAGACCTGGTTCCTTCTTTTCCTCCTCTCTGGAAAGCAGCTGGCAGTGCTCAGGGCTGCCAGGACACAGCAGATCCCAGGATCAGCTCCTCTGGAAGAGCATTTTGTGTTAAACTTCTGGATTAGAGCCCTGGGTGGGCAGTTCCTTTGTCCAGTGGTTATTGCTCTGCTTTGGAAGGATGATTGTATTGGTGTGACCTTTATCCTGTAACTCTTCACAGGCACCAGGAGAGGCTGAGGGAGCTGGGAAGGGGCTCAGCCTGGAGAAAAGGAGGCTCAGGGGGGACCTTGTGGCTCTGCACAACTCCTGACAGGAGGGGACAGCCGGGGGGCGGTCGGGCTCTGCTCCCAGGGAATCAGTGAAAGGACAAGGAAAAATGGCCTCAAGTTGCACCAGGGGAGCTTCAGATCAGAGATATGAAAATGGCTTTTTGCTGAAGGAGTGGTCAGGCATTGGCATGAGTCACCCAGGGAGGTGCTGGAGTCCCCCCTTCTGGAAGCATTCAAAAGGCTTCTGGATATGGCAGCTGGGAACGTAGTTTGGGGTGATTGTGGTGGTGCTGGGTTCATGATTGGACTCAATGGTCCTGAAGGTCTCTCCCAACCTTGATGATTCTGTGACTCTGTAACTGCCTCCTGTCCCTTCTGCACAGCCCTGGAAGCAGCAGCTTGGCAAAGGTGATGCCTCAGGTTTTAGCTTTTCCATTTTTCAGATTCTGTGCTGCTTTAGTGTGTGGGTCTGAGCTTCATATCAGGGGATGGTGAGCTCTCCTCACAGAGCAGGGAGACAAAACAATTCCTTCTCTAGCTGGGGACCAAGGACAAATGATCCAAATCTCAGGCCAGGAGCACAAACAACGTGGGCTGAAGAGAGAAAAACAAGCAGGATGGGACTGCATGGGCTAAAGCTGGAATTGGACAATGAACTCCAATGTGCAAATGGAGCAGAACTGATCACAGTGACAGAGCCCGTGCCCGGGCTGCATTTTGTGACCATTTTGGTTCATCTTGGGTGCAGCCCTGGCTGGGGCTGGTGGGATTCTGATATCCTCTGTAAATCTGAGGCCTTTTAATAAATCCCTGCTTTATTCTTTAGCTCTGTCCAGTCTCTGTTCCAGGTCAGCTTTCACAAGGGGAGGTGTGGCAGTGTCACCCTCCTGTCCCACAGGGCTCCCACGGAGCCTTCAGGCTCTGCAGCTCCTCAGGGCTGTGCTCATGGGCATTTGGAATTTGGTGCTGTTCAGAAGCTGCTGTTGCTCACCCTGTGCTGCTGCTGTGGGTTGTGTTGTGTTGAATCTGTTCTGTTCATGCTTGGTTAGTAGGTGGTGGAGCTGCTCCTTCTGGAAACAGCACAGCTGCTGCTGACTTTTGTTGGAGAGGCTGGGAATTAGTGGGATGCAGAAACAGAGGATCTGGTCTGTTCCTTTTGCAGCCATTTATGTTTTTTGAATGTTTGCTTTCTGTTCCAGTGGTGCTTTAGGAAGGTACCAGCTGCATCAAGGCAGGTGTTTTAGCCACACCTTCAGGCAGAGAAGCCCCAGGCTTCTGTCTCCCACATCCTGTGGAAACCCCTGGAGCCTGTGCTAGGGGCTGCTCATTGCTCTTGGTTTTTGCATGGAGTCCTCTCTGATCACAGAATCCTTAAGGTTGGAAAAGACCTCCAAGATGATCTGTTCCAACCTCACTCAAGTGCAGGCTGTTTGAGCAGTGATGAGCAGCCCTGGGAAGCTCTGGGATGGAGTTATTTGCCATCAGTGTGCTGAACATCCTGCTGGGGAGAAAGACACTGCCTTGACCACAGGAGTTCCTAAATGAAGGGGCTCCTGCTGGTTTTTGGGAGGAACATGCACCCCTTGCACATCCTTCCCTAACTTTGGGCCTGGAAAATCAGGAACCTGTTAATATCTTTGAACAGCCTTGGAAAGGAAATGAGTTACAAGGACTAGGCTTTAAAGGAGCATTAAACCAACGATTTTTAATTTGATTGTGGTATTTTATTTCATGGAACCTGCAGTGGCTGTCCCTGGGCATGGGGCCTCTCTGAGCAGAATTATTCATCTGTTCTCAGCTGCTGCTGCCTGCTGGGCCTTTCCACAGCAATTTCTCTCCCTCTCTGGCCACCTTTCTGTGCTTTAGGGCTCCAAGGAGTGGGTGATTTCCAGTAGTGGAGCAATGAGGGCAAACAGGAGGCTCCCAGTTGGGAACTACAGCCAAAAATCCCTGGTCACAGAGTGCAGGGATCCTCTCCAGGTTCATGTTTCCTGGCTCTCCTCCTCCCCAGCCTGGGTTAAATGCTGCCTTGAGCCCTGGGGGAATTGGAGGCAGTTGTTTAACACTTGGAATATGCCTGAGGGTGCAGGAATGCTGGGAGAGTGGCTGCTGGCCATGGAAGTTCTGTTGATGCTGCAAAGAATATTTATTCATGTAACTGGGAACACTTACTTACCAAAATCACAGAAACACAGACTAGGGTGGGTTAGGAGAGACCTTAAATCCCATCCCTGCCCTGGGCAGGGACACCTTCCACTATCCCAGATTGCTCCAAACCCTGGCCTTGGACACTTGAAAAGCTGCTGTGCTGCTGCTTCTTTCTCACATCCTCCCTCAGTCCCTTCACTCTGGGTCTCTTACTTTGACTAAAGCAGCTCAGGGCAAGAAGTGTTGAACCTTGACAGTCCAAAATGATTTAAAATGGAGTTAGGGAGACAGGTGGGAACACCAGTGCTGTGGGGACTCCTGCAACACAGGAGTTTGCATCAAACCCAGACCTTTCTGGCTGTGTGGTCCTTCTCAGCAAGCCCAGGCCAAGCAGCACCTGCTTCATTCTCCTTGGAGGACCTGCCTGTCACCTGCCTGTCACCTGGTTTTACAACAGGGTGGCTATACCTGGGACCAGAGCTCACATTTATTCTGGTTCAGGAGGGATTGAGAAAGAAGCCCAGATCCTTCCAGGGATCCTGCCTAAGACTTTTAAACCAAAACTTTTGAAGTTGTGTAGCCTATAGTTGCTCAGAATATCTTGGAAAATACATGAGGGGCAGACACAAACATTTTGGTTTTGGGGTGTGAACAGCACGAGCACTGCAGGGGCTGTGGGACAACCTGAGACTTGGATTTGTGTGTTGATCTTGGCCAACAGAGAGATTTGCAAAAGGAAACTTAGTCCTCAGGAAAAAATAAATTGATTTTTAATATTGAAGTGGTTTTAATATCATTAATGTAGTTTTTAATATTACTGAAGTGTTGCTCTGAAGAGGTGGAGTTTGGAGCCAGATTTTCACTGCTGGAAGTTAACAGAGTTCAGTTTGGTG
Organism: Irena cyanogastra; assembly: GCA_013397155.1. Lineage (NCBI taxonomy): Eukaryota > Metazoa > Chordata > Aves > Passeriformes > Irenidae > Irena > Irena cyanogastra. Next base: position 251,465 of record VWZV01008310.1, read on the forward strand.
GCTTGGAGCTGGCCAGCACTGTGGCTGTGGTTGCCCATCTGTGGCTGGGCTGCATTTTGGGGTGTTTCTCTCTCCCCAAAAGGAGGTGTTTAGAGCTGTGATCCCAGGAGCCTCATTCCTGCCTGTCCCTGTGCCCACAGGTACGTGGGGGAGCTGATCTCCGACTCCGAGGCTGATGTCCGTGAGGAGGACTCCTACCTCTTCGACCTGGACAACAAGGTACTGTGTCTGCAGGTGCCCAGCCAGCCAAACCCCAGGTCCTGCTCCTCAAAGAGCCCAGAGAATGATTGTCTCCATCTTGATGTGCAGCAAAATCCTGCAGAGAGCACAATTGCTGTGCTTTAGTGGAAACGTGGTTGAAGTGAGAGTCAGGGCTGGTTAAAAGGGCAGCAGAGCCAACATGTGCTGCCCACACCACTTTTGAGCAAGATGCCCTTCTGTCACACCCCTTTGGAGCATCCTGAGGTCAGTTGTCCAGGTTTTGGTACTCCCAACCTGGCACCTGTGTGATTGGCAGCTCTGTGAGTTCTTCATGAAGTGATGATGAGCTGAAAGATTTAAAAAAAAAAAAACCAAACCAAAAACTTCTGTTCACTCAAAAAGGATCCATCAGGCACCCTGGCAGGGGCTTGTTCTGCTGTTTGTTCCCCTGCACTGCTCTTTGAGGGCTCTCACGGCAGAAATTTTGCTTTGCAAAGTATAATCTATAAGTTTTAAGCAAGGGTATGACTTCAAACTCCCTCTGGGAAAGAAGAAATGAGAAAAGGTGAACTGGGGACTCTCAGGAGTGGGGTGGCTTCCAAGGAAGGCTGTAAAACACTCTGTGCCTTGTTTCTGTCATCAGCTTGTGACAAAGAAGCTTTGCTTTTTTTGTCCTCTTATTTTTTTAAAGCAACACACATTTCAAGAGCTGAGAAAAGATAAATAATGAGTCTGATGTGAAAACAGGGGGTCAGACTGTAATTAAGAAGTTGAAAAGGACTTTAGCCTGGTTTATCAGTAAGAGCCCACCTGCCTCTTGCTTAGCCCTGACTGGCAGCCCCGAGGGAGATCCTCTGTGCTGGCTCCTGGGGATCCTTCAGGGAAGCAGGAAGGGAGCCCAAGGTGGAGCATCTGGAGAACACCAGGCACCAGATCATTGGAGGACGGTTAAAGCTGCCCATCAGGCTGGGCAGAGAAGGGCAGGGCAGAGCCAGCAGGTTTTGTGTCCTCCAGAGTGATGGGGCATTGCCAAGGGTGGAAATCCCAGCCCTGGGGGGCCTTGAAGGAATGGCTTGGATGGACTTGTGCCGTGGTGAGAGTGGCTGGGCTGTCATTTCTGTTACCTGGGCTGTCATTTCTGTTGTCTGGGCTGTCATTTCTGTTGTCTGAGTTTTGGTTTCTGTTGTCCCTGTCCCTTGAGTTGTCGCTCAGAGCCCTGTGTGAGGTGATCCTGGAGTGTCCCAGGTCCTGCTGTGGATGTGGGTGCTGTCATCCTGCCCCACCAGGGCATTTCTGTGCATGAAATTGAGGGAGTGAAATCAGTGATTTATGAAATTAGAGCTGGTGACACTGTGTGTGCTCAAGGCCCGTTGGGGTGATGCCTCCCCCAGTTCTGGGGACGTTTTCCTGGGCTCCTGCACCCCTGAGTGTGACCTGGCACAGCTCATCCATTAACGATCCGAGGTGCTTGTCCAAAAGGGACTTGGAGCACCACTAATGGATCCTTTTGCTTTTGGCCTCTTTGCAACTGAAATTAGCTTCTGTAATTAAAGCCTCTGCTTTGCACAGTCATTCTCTGCTGGAATAAAAAAGCCCTGAGGGGGGTTCTTTTATTTTCAAGGAAAACAAAGTATTACTGCTCTCTGGGCTCTCTGGAAAGGGAATTTCTGTGTTCTCACTTTCACTTTTATCTGCAAAACCCTGTGTTTTCTCAAGGCTCTGGCTTTGTGTTTCCAAGCTGTCATGTTCAATTAGAGGACAGAACAGATGCTTGTTCCCCTATCCAGGGGCTGGTACCCGTAAGGCGTCTGCACTGAACATCAATCCCATTGTGCCAAACTGGTGCTTGGACTGGGAGAGCTGGTGTGCCAGAGTGTTGAAAAGCAGATCTTGGGGTGTGTGGGGTCAGAGTGCTGTGCAGTAATCTGTTTTCAGGGTACTGTTGAATATAAAGAGAATACAGAAGTCTGTGTGTGTGTTTTCAGTCCTTTTCAAACCCTGTCCCAGCTGTTCCCTGGCTCTCCAGAGCACTAATGGAGAGACCAACAGCCTGATCATTTATCTAAGCCCCTGAACCCCAGCGTGCCCTAACGAGCGCTGCCCTGTTTCTCCCCAGGATGGAGAGGTTTACTGCATCGACGCCCGTTTCTATGGCAACATCAGCCGCTTCATCAACCACCTGTGCGAGCCCAACCTGATCCCGGTGCGGGTGTTCATGTCCCACCAGGACCTGCGCTTCCCCCGCATCGCCTTCTTCAGCACCAGGCACATAGAGGCTGGGGAGGAGATCGGGTACGTGCCACCCCTGCCACCCCAGCTGGGTCACTCCATCCCTTTGCTGCAGGGGTTTATCCCCAGAGTCCCTCGGGATCCCCCTGAAGTTTGCAAAGCCCCAGGCTCAACCTGGCCATGTCCACTCATAGCCCTGAACTCCCCTGTGCTGGGCTGAGCCCAGCGTGGGCAGCAGGGGAGGGGGGATTCTGCCCCTGTGCTCAGGTGAGACCCCACCTGCAGAGCTGCCCCAGCCCTGAGACCAACATCAGAAGGAGCTGGAGCTGCTGGAGAGATCCAGAGGAGACCACAAAGCTGCTCCCAGGGGCTGAGGCCAGCCTGGGAGAGCTGGGGGTGCTCACCTGGAGAGGAGAAGGCTCCAGGGAGAGCTCAGAGCCTCTTCCAGTGCCTAAAGGGGCTCCAGGAGAGCTGGAGAGGGACTTGGGACAAGGGATGGAGGGATAGGACAAGGGGCAATGGCTTCCTAGTGACACAGGGCAGGGTTAGATTGTATTAGATAAAGGAAGAAGTCTTCTACAATGAGGGCCGTGAGGCCTTGGCACAGGGTGCCCAGAGAAGCTGTGACTGCCTCATCCCTGGAGCTGTCCAAGGCCAGGTTGGATGGAGCTCTAATGAAGGTGTCCCTGCCCATGGAATAGGATGATCTTTGAGGTTGCTCCAACCCAAACCATCCCGGGGTTCTCTGAAGCTGTGGCAGCACCAATGTCCTGCTCGCTCCCCTTTGCCGTTCTTTGACCCCTCCTGTCTCTCTCTTGCAGCTTCGACTACGGGGACAGGTTCTGGGACATCAAAGGCAAATTCTTCAGCTGTCAGTGCGGTTCACCCAAGTGCAAACACTCGAGCTCGGCGCTGGCCCAGCGGCAGGCGAGCACCTCGGCCCAGGACACGCAGGAGAACGGGCTCCCCGACACCAGCTCCGCCGCCGCCGCCGGCCCCTTCTGAGACTGGCTCCTCCCATCCCCAGAGATTCATGTACTGTCTGAATTTCCATTTGAAGAGAAAGAAGAGAGAGAAAAAAGTGACACAAAACCACACAGAAAATTAAAAAAAAAAAAAGAAAAAAAAAGAAAAAAACCCTGCTCAAGGAAAGCCAAGGGTTTGTGACACTTAGGGCTGTGCCACCGACTGTTACTTGAGGAAGGAGTGAAAGCAAATCCCACCTCCGTGATGTTGTTCTCCCCTCCCTGCTCCTGGAAAGCTGCTGGGTTTCACAGCTGTGTGTGCAGGGGTGGCTCTTGCATTTTTTTTGCCACCCGAGCTGTCCTGGCGTCCTCTCTGAACGTGCTGAGTGTTGTCAGAGCCAGGGAGAGCCACCTGTCCTCGGAACGTCGCTCCTTGCCTGGATCCCTCCCGCCCACTCACCTGCAGCTCAGCCCCAAGAAACTCTGGATACTTGATGGGACTTCGTTTCTGGGAGGGAGTGGGAGGTGCTGGCTCTGGGTTTGCTTGGCACAGCCCCGGGGCAGGTTGTGCTGGTTGGTTTTTTGTTGGTTTGGTTGGTTTTTTGGTTGGTTGGTTGGTTTTTTGTTTGTTGTTTTTTGTTTTGTTTCGTTTTTTTTTAATATATAAATGAATAATTCCTCCCCCATCTCGCAGGACGTTGTGGTGGGGCCCTACAAATACCCTCAATTCTCTCCAAACCCCACGGCTTTTTTCTCATCTGATGAGAAGAATCCCAGAATCTTTCCAGTCCCTGTGATCCCTGGCTCTCTCCCTCCTGGATTTTCTCCGTTCAAACCAGCTCTGGTCCACGCCCTGTTCCTGTCTCAGTGTTGGGTTCCTCCGTGAAGGAATTCCCCTCACCCCATCCCATGAGTGGTTTTAGAGAGAGAAGGCTGAAGAGGATTTTACAAGACACTAATTCCTAAAGAAAACCAGTTCCCCCCCCCCTTTTTTTAAAGATAAAGTGAATGATATATATATTATAGAGGACCTGGACTGGCTGGGGTGGACAGACGTGTCATGGTGAGAAGATCCCAGATGCCACCAGCTCGTCTGTTCCCATCCCTTTGCTCCACGCTGGGCACCTTGGATTGATTTTTAAGCCACACGCTATGAGGTTTCAATAAACTGATTTATTTTTTACCATTATTGAAACATCGGGGACAAGCATTAAAAACATGAAAAAAAAAAAGCTTAAAAAAAAAAACCACAAAAAACAACAAAACCCACAAAAAAACCAAAAAAAACCAAAACGACAACAAAAAGAAACCACAAAACAAAACGGTGCTGATTCTGGTGTGATTTTTGCTCACCACGTGAATATAAACTTATCAATTGTATAAAAAGAACAAAGTGATTTTAGTATAAAAATGCAGGAAAAAAAACAAAACTTTTTTTAAATTGTTAGTATTGTAGTGTGAATAAATTTGCCATCACCTTTTGTGTGGTGGCTGGGCAGGTCATTATCTTAATTTTTTTTTTTTTGCATATATCTTTAAATACTGTAATTAGTGCAGTAACAAGTTTTTTTTTGTTCATCTCTTCTAGAACATTCATAATGCCATCATGTTTATTATTATTATTTTTTTCTGTTAATGTTTTTGACAGTTTTAAAGGGGCAGCCTTTTGGCTCTGATCATTTTCTTGTTCTGTTTTCAATGAAATCAATAAAAAAAAAGAAAAAAAGTGCTTTAAAAGGAGTTTGGCTTTTTTTGTCTACTTTGGGGGAGGGATGGACCAAGGTGGGGTTGAACTACTCCTTGGTGGGCTTGAAAATGAAAAAAGCAACAAAAATAAATCCCATTCTTGCAAAGAAAAGTAGCCTGAGGAGTGACTGTTTGCCGTTTATTCTGGGGTTTTGGGGTTATTTTTTAAAATTTTGTGTCATTAAAGCTTGAGAGCCTGAATTCTAGTTGCTGGATGGGCAGCAGTGAGGTTTGGGGATCCTGGGATGTCTCCCCACCCCCTGCCGGGGGGAAATAAAATAAAATGAAAACAAAAATACCAAGGAAGGAGGTAAGGGGGAGAATCTGCCTGGAGCAATCCCGGGGGATGTTCCCAGCATGGAGCTTGGGGGTTGGCTCTGCCAGGGCTGGGTTTGGGGGTGCCAGGGCTGGGTTTGGGGATGCTGTGACTGAGCAGAGCCCTCCCTGGCCCCGGGGAGAGAACAGCTCTGAGGCACTGCCAGCCAAAATCCCATAAAAACATTCCTAATGGGCTAAAATAGTCCTAAAGGGCTAAAATATTCCTAAAGGGCTAAAATAGTCCTAAAGAGTTAAAATATTCCTAAAGGGATAAAATAATCCTAAAGGGTTAAAATATTCCTAAAGGATTAAAACACTCCTAAAGGGCTAAAATAGTCCTAAAGAGTTAAAATATTCCTAAAGAGTTAAAATATCATAACGAGTTAAAATATTCCTGAAGGGCTAAAATATTCCTAAAGGGCTAAAATATTCCTAAAGGGTTAAAACATTCCTAAAGGGTTAAAATATCCTAAAAGGCTAAAATATTCCTGAAGGGTTAAAATATTCCTAAAGGGTTAAAACATTCCTAAAGGGCTAAAAGAGTCATAAAGGGCTAAAATATTCCTGAAGGGTTAAAATATTCCTAAAGGGCTAAAATATTCCCAAAGGGTTAAAATATTCCTAAAGGACTAAAACATTCCTAAAGGGCTAAAATATTCCTAAAGGGTTAAAATATTCCTAAAGGGCTAAAATATTCCTAAAGGACTAAAACATTCCTAAAGGGCTAAGATATTCCTAAGGGGCTAAAATACTCCCAAAGGCCCAGCAGGTGCCAGCTGGGATGGGGGACACGGAGGGCCCTGGTCACCCTCACACCTGGGCAGGTGGGGACTCAGTGCTGGTGTCTGTAGGTTGGGTTGGGCTGGCTGGGCTGGGTTGGTGAGAAATGTAGAAACGATGGATTTTGCTGCTGGAATTGTGAAGGATTTCCCCCCTCAGAGCTGTGGGGCCATGAGGGCCCTCAGAGACACCCAAGGGCCCTCAGACACCCCCGTCCCCTCACAGCTCCAGAGCGTTTAACCACGGGTAAGTTACAATAATACAGGTCAATATTGCATAACTAAACACTGCCATTAAAAGAATGTGCTTTAATTGAAAGGGAGAAGTGGAAAAACCCCAGAGAAATCTGATTTTTGGGCCTGACTTCCCCAAAGTCAGCATTTCCCTGAGGTGGAGGGTGGGAAGCACTCGAGGTTTTGGGGTCACAGGAGGGGGGTCCAGGGTGGGACCTGGTAGGAGCCACACACAGCCCCAGTGACCCCCAGCACTTT